>VYZS01028878.1:24193-34488 GCA_013400695.1 Neodrepanis coruscans | reverse complement strand
CCGCCCCTCACCCTTCTCTCCGTGATCCCCGGGACCCCCCTGCCGGCGCCTGACGGGCAACGAACCCCAGCGCCCCCACCCGCCCGCCTGACAGCGCTGAGTCCTTGACCGCCTCTCCCCCACCCCCGCCCTCCGCAGCGGCGGCTGCACAGACCGCGCTACGTCAGCGGGGGCCGGGCCGGGCCTGAGGAAGAGTTTCCCCGCCGTGTGCGAGCGCCGGGAAGTGCCGTCCGCCGCCAGGGGAAGCGGCCTCCCGGGGCCCGCCGCGTCCTGCCTGGCCCGGCCCGGCCCGGCCCGGCCCGGCCCGGCCCGGCCGGTGGTCGTGCTTCCCCCGGCCGAGAGACGCTGCCTGGGTTGGGACAGAAACTGCCTGTTGCCCGCCGGTCTCGCCGCGGCGATGGGTCACTTTGGTTTTGGCCCCTTTGTTTGGTGACCCGTGGCTGCCCCACCTCAACCCTCGGCGCGGCGCTGCTCCGAGCTGGCGCTGAGCGGGACAGCGCTGCTCTGCTCTGCAAGCGCACTGAAAGTGTGTGGGGGAAACCCTTGTGAAAGGGTGTGCGTGCTGTGTTTTGAACGTTACCTGCACGTCGTGAAATATGTCAGTCCTTTTCATCCCCGTGGTACGGAATACCGTCTGAAATAACCGTGAAGCTATATGCAGCTTGACTTTCGCCTCATCAGAACGAACGTCCTAGATGGATTCCCATCCATCTTAGCTACTGATTTTGCCTTGTTTGTTTGTTTTGTTATGTGCGGAAGTCCCCAGAAAATGGATGGACATTGCCCCCTGACAGGATTTGATTTTGCTGTAATATCACAAGAGAACGGGTCGGTCCTGGCACCCAGGAACACGGCTGGGGTGCTTTGAAGATTCAGGCAATGTGGGAAGCAGCTCAGTTGTCTGGATCAGTTGAATAAGGACATAAAAAATGAGCACCCAGTCCTTGATCTGGACCTGATATTCCTGACTGGAGAGGAAAGAACAGATAATTATGGATTTCTGCAGGTAATGGCTCAGGAGGCAGGTGTTATATTTGGAGTTAATGAAACAGCTCCAGTATCTGTGCTTCCAGAGTTTCCAGATAGGAGATACAGTACTAATGAAGCCTAAGGGTCATGAGAGCATTCGTGTTAATGGAAGACAGACTTTCTGGTGCCTGTTGCCACTTAGTCTACTAGTCAAAATAGGAGTACAGTAAAATCTCCATGTTCATTATCATCTTGACAACCTCGAAGCAGAATCGTTTGATACAAAGTCGTGGTATGGAGCCAATTATGGGAAATGTCTTCCTTTGCAATTCAGCCTTTCCTGGGCTCACAGCAGCTGTGATATATCTATCATGTTATTTCTGAAAAAGGACCATACTCGCAGACCCCACCAGAAACACAAGAAGCACCTGCTTCTTTCCTCTCACCCCCATTCACAATCTAATGCATATAGTACTATATTTTAAGCTATATGGTCTTGCATTTAGTGTGTCAGAACGCTATAATTAAATCCTCTGGATGTGTTTGTGTTGTTTCTTAATAACAGCATTGTAAACAATATGCTCCATTTCCTTAGATATTTATTGGAAAACATAAAAGCCAAACTGATAAACTGTTTAATTTTTTTCTGTTTATTTTTAAAGAGATCTGCAACTGCATGTATTCCGTATGCCCAAGGTAAGTAAACAGAGTTTCCATGGTGAGTGTAATGATCTAGCATCTCTGTGAGATCACACATGCATATTATGAAAGTCGGAATAAACACAGTATTAACACAGTATACAAAATAATATAAATAAACCTTATATTTTGCTAATTATGTATACAATCTATTGCATACATAGCTAGGCCCTCATATCTAATTTGAGTCATCTGTACTTTTCCATGCACTGAAGCAAGTTGAGGTTTGGTTTCACGAATCATTTCTTCTAAGAATAAATGTCTGCCTGCATGAATGAGGATTTACAAGCTCACTCAGGATCAAACAGCTCCAGCCTTACAATGCTTGGGGAAATACAAATGCCTTGTACTGTTTTAACTTATTTTTATAGTTTATTTTTTTAATTGTACTTTGGGAAGACATGTCTAGTCAAGACTGAACTTTTGTCATTAAGACATTCTTAACCAAAATACACTGGAATAGTATTCTTAAAATCCAGTAACTCAGCTATATGGAGCAACATTATAATGCTTCCTGCAAGGCTCATCTAAAAAATTGTCTCAGTGCTCTCCAAACCTCTAAGTAACAGACAACAAGGAACATTCCAACTGTACGTACCATTTTCCACTTGAAAGTTTTTTAATTTTTTTTTCTCTTTGTTTGCTGTGCATTCAAAAGGATTTGGTTCTTTAAGGGTTGAAGAGCAGATGCTATTTCTTCTCATTCTCACAGGGAGGTCAAGAGAGGAAGATACACTACATGCAGTATTTCTCCTGCGGAAGGGCATTAAGAATCATTCCAGATGCATTTCTGTATTCTGTTACAAAGGCTACAGCAGAATAGTAAACCATGCCCTATAGTTAATTATGTTTTATGTATTTTTCCCAGATGTGTGTTTGGTTGGTTTTTTTTAAAGGACACGGAAGGCCTACAGGGTACCTAGACTCACTACTGGTTAAGGAGATCTATCTATTCACCAGAAGTTACTTTTGCTGATAGATACCCCTCTATTCAGCACTCTTAGACTAAACAACCTTTCCATCAGGGCTGCTCCCAACCTGTGCTGCTCATCTGCAGGAATGTCTGCATGTTGGTGTTTGATTTTCGTTAGTATTACCTCAGTCCAACCTCTTACTGGAGACAGTGTTAGGGTGTCCTATAAAACTGTAAGGAAAAGACCCCTGAGAGATCATAAAATCACAGACTAATTGCATCAGCTTCTATTTGCATTCTTACTTTAGGAAGGAGACTAAATCAAACTGATAATGGATAACAACAATGGCAACACCAGCACGCAGTCATCTGCAGACAGCACCCTCCCAAGGCGCACTTTTACTCCCGCAAACCCGTCTCAGGCTGCACCTGCCCTGTTTCAGGTAGAGTGGCAGTGGCAGAGAGGGAGGAACAAGCCGCAGGCAGCCTGTTACCTCGAGACAGCCCCTGACCTTTCCCTAGCCTGTGCATCCTCAATAGCTCTGTGGAGAAATAGCACTATCTGGTGGAGAGAGGGTGTAAAGTCCTGCCAGAAGTCGCGATAGGCTTTATTCCATTATTGCAGCTACAATTGCAAATGGTTTTGAGGTGTTCTTACTCAAGGTTAATAGATAGTTTGACTGGGTTTTCAAGAGGATTTATTTTTTTGCAGTCACAGTAACAGAGAAGAACACCTGGCTGAGCTTTTACAAAACTAATGCTTACATCTATTTCTAGTGCTTTCCTGAAAAGCTGCTCAAGCCTTGGAGGCTTCAAACCTTCAGGCTTTTCTAAGTTTAGACATTTGAAAGAAGGAGGAGGTTTGGTGTTGTTTTATATTTAAAAAGAGTATAGTTTCTTAAAGTTATACTAAACAGATCTATAAGGAATAAAGTCAGCATGCTGGAGAGATTTTCAGAAACAACTTTATCTAAAAGTTTAAATAAACGCCAAACTCTACTGTGAAAAGTGAGGAACTTTGAATATACTCTGGATATAAATATATTCCAAACATCATATATGTGAAAATGTTCACTAGTGTGAGTGTATCCACTGAAATCCTTTGAACTTAATGGATATACTTTTGCAGCAATAGTTGAGTGTTAGTGGAATCAGTCCCTTCCTGGCAAGAAATCAAAGATTGCTGTGAAATGCTAACTATCTTTGAAAGTCAAATTATTATGTAGGTATCTAATTTTGGAGGTACAGTTAAGAAAAAAGCATCCTCAGAGCATTTTCACTCCTGTCATGCTGCAAATAATCTTTAAGGGTATAGCAATAGCTAATTCATCTTTTCTCACTGAGCTTGGTCCAACCTCCAGTTCCATTCCAAGGTTTCCTTTGTGTCCAGCCAATTTCCTACTAATTTATTCTTCACTCGCAAAGCATGTATCTGAGAAAGTTACTTAAGGCACTCCCAATGTTCTCTGTGAAATGTGTCAGCACAAGAGATCTTGTCAATGTGTGATTAATTAGCTCTCCAACTCTCTCTAGTATAATTATATTTTTGGTACTCTTCCCAACCTCTTTTAGAAGCATATACTAAACAGTAACTCAGTGTGTTAGCTTTCATTGGGAATAAATCTCTCAGAGTACATCAGCATGGATTTGCAGATTTAAGGTACCTGGTTCTGGCAGGCACAGTGACATGGTTACTTCAGTGCAGTGTCTACTAGCCAGCCTGTTTTCAGGTATGCACCTGGTTTGCTAGCCAAGGCTGAAACCTATGATATCATACCTTCCTAGCAGTTCTTATCTGAGCAAGATAAATCTCAGCCAGTTTAAGCCTATCTGCATGTGCTACAAAAACATACCACCAGTTGCAGAACATATGCTTAAGTCACTTCTAGACTAGAGATTTCTGGCTCTGTTAGGCAGGGCTGTAGAGCGATATGAGCCCTGACAAATACAGCTGTGCCAGGGACTCTCACCATTGTGGGGTTTTTTATTTATTATTTTATTGCTTGTGATTTTATTTTATTGATATAAAAAGCTTAAGCACTGTATGTCTCTCTGGTAAAATACAGTGGTACTTCTATACTGAATATATACCCCAAATATAAAAATAGATTTCCATTTGGTCTTGTACATGTCTCCTCAACAGCTTCACATAAGTATGCTGGCAGCATTCACTATGGATTTGCCATTCACAGGATTTTTGCTATTCTATATGTGAAGCTGCTGGAGAATCTTGTGAAAGGTAAAACCCAGCTCTCATTTCTTGGTTTATCAGCCCTCATCTTGAGAATTTACAACAGGTTTTCTGGGGCGGGGAAACTTGGAATTAGCTGGCATTGCTCAGGACTATAATCCGAGTCGGTTGATATTCAGACACTGATTAGATTGCCCTTGCTGGAAGAAATTTTGGGACAAAGTGACAAGGAAAAAATTCTGGACTGGATCAGGATGCAAGAGAGAATCTTCTTCCATACATCAGCCTGATCACACTGGATGAGCTTTTTAAGATCTTTTTTTACTAAGAATACAATTCACTTTCTGCTGCAAGACCAGAAGGGGACATGGACATGAAGGTCAATCTTGCCATTCCAGGCTGTTGCTTTCTTGAGCAGCACATAGGAAAAAACCCCACAGTATATATGCTGTTTGAATGAATGATTTTTGTATTGTACGAAAAACCAAATCCAACCAACCCTGCACAGTAAGTAGGGAAAAGAAAAGGTACTTTTCCTTTCTTTTTTCTCTCTACCATCTAAACAATTTGAGGCAAGGGGCAAGTAGTCTAGTGCTAAATGTGATTCCTTTCATGATGGGAAAGCTGGTTCTTGGATTGTCACAGCCCCCTGAGGCTGGACACTCATTATATTTTGGAGTCAGTTGTCAATTATCCATAGTCCTGTTGGCTTTTGCTGGTTTTAGTTCTCTCTGTACAGTACCAAAATATTGTAGCTTCTGACAACTGTTCTTAATTTGAGATGGACTGTCCCAAAAGAAACTCTGAGGGGATCTGAGTGTCTTTGCCTCCAGGAAACGGATTTGACTCTTGTGCTTTCTCATATGCTGCAGAAATGCAAGCCACACAACATATGGCAGGATACAGCATACCAGAAGAATAGGCTAGAAGGGCTTACTGCTGATCTATTTAGTGTGAGGACACCACAAGGAGTTTGAAAAAAAATAAAAATAAGGGAAACTTCAAGTCTGGGCAACTTGCTATTTGCATGCCTAACCATCACTGTATGTAATGTAATAATGTTCCAGAGAAGAGTGGCAGTGTGTATGTGCTTTATTGAAGCATTGGTGGGATTCATTCTACTGTCATTTCCTGTGCAGGACTTGGAGCATCTGTCACTAATGTATGTGACACTCTAAGGCAAACTCATATCACAGTTCATAATGGCAGTGATGTGTGCCCAAGGTGCAACTATTGGTACCAGCTTCTCCTTATTTTTTGATGATTTTAAATTATGCATCAGTTCTGTAGTATCAATTAAATGTAAAAAGAACAGGCTTTTCAAAAGGAGGTAATATCACCACTTTGCAATGTAGAGGAGTGAGAAAGAGAATGATTAAAGGGCTGCATTTTGGAAGTTCCTCTCAATTTTGAGTGCTTTAATTGTAAAATATCTGACTAGAGATATTTTAGGTATCTCAAGTTAAGTGGAAAATTTTGAGAATTTATTCCTAATCACCTGCTCTAGAATAACATATGAAGTCATTAAAAGAGTCATTAATAAATATGGTATCTTGTTATTCCTACAGCCTTCCTCCAGCCTTTTCCCACAGTAGTATTCAAGTAGTGAAACATTTTAAAATTGATAAACTAAGGTGGAATAAAGCTGTGATGTAATGATTTGCAGTGTTGCCAGTCAGGTCATGTAAGACATGCTGAGCCGTAATTTCTACTGGCTTCATTGGTTAGTTACAATGATGGTCAAAACCTTAAAAGGCCTATATGTTTGTGCATAACACTACACAGTCTGAAATGTCAGGATTTGGGACTCTTCAGTAGACTTATTCCTGCACATGTCTTTGAAGAACTGAAAAGTAGTACATAGCTACACAAGTATTTTTATTTTTGTCTTTGAAGTTCCTAAAGCCTAGTTTTGTTTTCTAGTATAAATGGCAGTTTCGACTTTTTCAAGACAGGGACAGTCCAGCATGATAGTCCATGTTGCTCTAACATACGTCTTCTAAGGTAAGGGAGTCAGTGCTGGATGAAGCCTCTAAGGTGAGGACTGACAGAGATGGCTTTTCCCACGAGTTGATGCCCAATAGGTCACTGTGGACAAACAACAGAATAGAAAACAGTTGACCACTAAACTGCCATGACTCATGACTTTAGACTGCACAAATGAAATAAAGCCACAAATTATTAGCAGGTCATAATTCCTCCTCCACAGTTTCTTTTGCTTTCCTTTCTCCTTTTTCTGTTTGTGGGTGTGGTTCTAGGTCTGTTGTATTCCATTTTTCTTCTGCATTTACATGCCCGAAACATACCCGCCTTACTATATGTCCAGCTAAGAGCTACATCTCTTTTTCTTAGCCTTTTCTGTTCTAGATTGCAGAAGCTCTCAGTAATGCCATCCTTCAGTGTAATCACAGTTTTTTCTAACACAGCACAAGAGGGGCAGAAAGGAAATTATGTGATCCGGCAAAGCAGAACACTTGCAGCAAGACAGGACATCATCCACTACCATTACATGTAAAGGGAACTTTTGAGACTGAGCAAAGCGCCATATATCTGAGTTAGTGCTACTTAATTAGTAATCATACCTCTGTAACCTCATAGTTAGTGACAAAACTTTCACATGTCCATCCTCAAAGCACTCTCTTCACTTTCATGCTTTCATTTTAGGATATGATACCCTTTTTATAAAGGCAAAGAAAAAATGTATTTTATCTAACTAGGAAACAAATGTTCTACCTCATGAAAATCAAAGAAAACAGTGTTTTTGTTTTAATTTTATCTAATAAATTAATAATAAAAGGTCTCTGAATTTATCTATATTTAGCAAATAACTTTTAAAATATATCCTCTATTGTAAATATTTCTGCTTTTGGACATATCAGGTATTTTTTGGGAAAGAGGAAGTACCATAGACTACAAATTTTCAGTATCTGAAACCAATCTATTTCTCAACTGATAGTGATCCATCATGAATTTAAAATTTTCATGTGAAAATCAGTTTGTTTGGTTATTGGTTTGGGGCGGTTTTTGGGGTGTGTGTTTTTGGTTGTTTGTTTTTTTTTTAATGAAAGCAGATGCTCCAAAAGAAATGTGTGAGAATCAACTGCCTTAATCTAAATCTCATATGATTAGGTCAGTTATTTCTTGTATGAATTTAAATGAGCTACTAGAGGTATACTTGTGCTAACACCGCTCTTGTAAAGTGAAATAGGTAACCAATCTGAAGGAATCAAATGTAGGATTGCTGACTCTTAATAAATCCAAGACAGAACAGGTTATAAGTCAGATTTTTCTCCAGGTAGTTCCAATGTTCATTAAAAAGTTCAAATTAGTTTAGCTACAGTGCTTCTATGAAAAAAAAAAAATTAATAAAATCATCGTGGGTTCTTTTTATTTTGTTCATAACTGTCAAAATAACTTGATGAAGATATGTATCATAATTATAAGGACATGGCATTTTTCTGAAGTGTTATTCACCAAAAATGTGTTCCATCTCTGAAGAAATCCCTTGGGAGATCCTCAGTATCCATGGTTTTAATATTCTGAGTCTAAGAAATCCAGTATCCTTCATCCATCCCTAGGAGAAGAAAAAAGGGATTCACTGCATCTAGAGGTCTAGATGTGATGGTTAAAAAAAAAACTGCATAGAGAAAATACTAATGTTTCTGTTTCTGAATAACTTTACTATTTTTGTAGATATCAGAGTCCCCACACCATTTTTCACAAAATAAATAATTAAAAGTATATATTTGTATCACCTAGTACATCATTGCTTTAGTTTTGTTTTTCAGCATTTATTTGTTTTAATCTGCTTATGTTGACATTAACATATCTTTGTATCCATTTGAAAGTAACAAGATTTCTGTTTTGTGACTTTATGCTCCAGTTTGTATTTGATTTTTTTTACACTACGTTTAGCCTGGGGAGAAATGTTGCCGCTTTATTTATTAAGATAAACACATACTTATAAATTAAAGGACCAGTTCCTTTATGTACCTCTTTCTCCAGCATATGAAAGTATCTTGCATATGCTTCAAAACAGAAAAAGCTACAATCTGTGGTAAGGGGTCATAAAGCAGAGAGGAAGGAAAAAGGGATTAGCAATTAGGTTAAAAATTGTAATAAGGTCTTATAATTAGCAAGTATTTATTATCATAGAAACATAGCTATTATCCAGTATCATCACAGTAATTTAACCTATAATTCTAGTACATTTTTTTGAAGCTTGTGCCAATGTATTTGTAACTTTACAAAATGCCTCTTTCAAACTGAAATTTTCTAGTTTTGCCTAATCTTATTTTATATAAAAGTCTGAGTGATATAATTCCAAGCATTTCTAAATTATGTATGGATTAATGACATAACCTTTTTTCAGACATTTCAGGGGTATGTTTTAAGCCTGAATATTTCAATAATTTCAGAGGACAGAAACATTACACCTAGTTTGTTTCAGGGTTTTTCTTTTTAGTTTGATGTGATCTAAGAAATGCCAAGCCTGGAAAAATGCGTATAATTGTTTCAAAGTTTTGAGATTAAAATGAGAGATTTTCCTCAAGAAAATCTTGTGTACATTTCTTTTTCTTCTCTCTCTAAAAGGATAGAAACTGACAGTTTCAAATGCACTATGATATCTAAATATTAAGGTTCTGGTGTCCAAGGATGATGACACCAAGATCATGAGGCAAAGTTTCCACTGCACTTAGCACCTTGTAAAGGTGCAGTACCGTTCTGAGATAAAACAGATTCAAATGCCTATTTTTAATTAACTCTATTGTGTATTTTTGGAAGGAGTTCAGATGTCTTCTGCTGATTCAAGAATTTATCTGATGATTGGATCCACATGAATATCTATCAGGAAAACAGACAAGCAGAAAGGAGAGGGTGTTCAAATATCTCAAGTCTGGATTTGAGTAAAAGCCATCAAATCTTACCTCATCCATCAGGTCATTAATGGAACAGTTCAGGTCTTTCACTGAAACCTAATACTCCTTACTTTTCTAGTCTACTGATGACAGCATTCAGAAAGATGTTTGAAGTTGGCAAGCTGTGACATGTTGCCACTCGCCTCTTTCCATAAGGACAGTGCATCACCACGTGGAAAATAAAATGTGGATGGTTTTCTTCTCTTCTTCTCATTCTTTATTATTAGTGGATTACATGAAGTATGAAAACGTATTTATTACAAGCTGTCTGGAACACCCTTTATAGGGATTTTTTTCCCTAGCTTAGCAGGTGAATGCTTATTTACCTCAGGAGACAGCCTGTATTCCTATTGCAGCTTTTCAGAAACCATGAGGCTATGTAGTGAAATATTATGTTCAGGTTAGAGATGCATCTGTAACTGCAGCAAAGTGCTTCAGATTAAAAAAAGGATATGTTGTGCATGTAACATGGTTCTCCATTTGACATAGGTGAGCAGCTTCAGCTGAAGAGAGGGAAGGCTAAGCAGCAGCCAGTTATTGTGCTGGGAGAGTGGAATTAGTGCAGTGGAAAGGCACAAATGCTCTATTCTCAATAGATGGGAAA
>VYZS01028878.1:8825-22185 GCA_013400695.1 Neodrepanis coruscans | reverse complement strand
CTAAAATGAGAACTAAGCAGCTAATGGAAGATCACTTTATTTAGAAATGTGAGGAAGTGTAATATTCTACACATATCCTAAATTAAGTCTTGTGGCATTGCTGAGCTATGACTGCAAAGTCATTGTGTGTATATGGGTGGGAGTCAGCAAATAGCTTGATGGAAGCTCAAAGTTTCTCTTTATTCTTGTAATGTGTTCAGTGGTATTTTATTTACAGAAGCAATTGCTTCTGTCTATATATAGTTAGCTACTGTAATAGTTATTTTACAGAAATAGCAACCAACATTCTCCATTCACTGGAATTTTTTGAACTTCTTGTCAGAGAATGAATGACCTGGGATGCTGCAGGATAACTGAGACAAATACAAGCAATCATTTTCTAGGCCTGCTAGTACTATTAAAGCCAAGGTTGCCATTGCACAGTTTCTTTAACCTAACAGCATTGGTTTAAATTTAGCAAATCTGAGACATTGCATATGTTTATCTTACTTCCAAAATGTTGGCCTGGTTGCAAAATATGGCACAGTCTTTGAACTTAACAGATATTAGAATCAGATATATCAGTCTGTAAGACTGATGTTAGTTGTTTAAAAGAATGGTTCCTAGGATTGCTAACATCTTCCACGTATTTTTAACAAAACTGCAGGCTGGTGCGTTAGAGAAAATACTGACATTTTAAAGCCACAAACCAAAATCAAGCTCTGACTTCTCCTGGGGAAGGCAGAATGGCTGGATCTAAAGGGAAAACATAGCCAAGAGCTGCACCTTTGTCTCATCTAGGACCAGGTTAGTCCATATCCAGTTGCGCCTCTGCTGAAGACAGTGGAATTTCAGGCAGGTAATAAGGGCCTTATATGACTCTTATTTTCATCTTTACAGTTGTGTGGATTTGGCCACACACATAAAAGCTGGTTTTTTGAATTTTAGAGCACCAGCTTACTTTTGAAGATGGGAAAAGAGTGGAAATCATGACTGAGAAAGAAAGAAGGTCCCTATCTCTATCAGGATATCTATGACTGCATTCTGACTACATATAAATTTTCTTATTTCAAAATTATCCACAGATTGCTTGGTTAGAAGTGTTTATGTATGTCTACGTAAACTGTCATGACATTAACTGCCCCATAGCAAATATGGCAAATATCAGATACTGTTATAGTCCGTGCGCCGACTGCAACTGGTCACAGTTCTTCTGACAGGAATTTTCCTGTAAAATTTGACATTTTTATCCATTCCCTTTATGTGGTAATGCCTGAGCATATCATAGTCATTGTTTATCCTTACATATCATTTTAGGAAATGTTATTAGTAGCCCATTTTAACAATGAGGAACTGAGGCACAAAAAGAGTCACTCATTGAAGGTCATATAAGACACCTGTAGCAGAGGAAGAAATTGTGTCTGAGATTCAGATTTATGTTCCCTAGAATGAAGCCCTTTTCATAGCTTGCTGAAAGTATCTGATCAATTTGTAAGCACTCAAGTTGCTATTCAAACAGACGGGAATAATGGTCATATTTTGAGTCTCCTCCAGTTGCTGACATCATCTCTTTTCAGAAGTGATGGATTTTGTCCCTCTGTAACAAGACATGTGGTCTCGTGAGTATTGAAGGTCCTGACCTGTGTACTTCTGCAGAGTCAGCAGAGGAAACTGGAGGCTGATTTGCCTTTGAGGCATCGAGTCCCACATATAGAAAACTGGTAGGCATACATATGTATGGGGTAAAATAAAAAGAAGAAATACTTTTGTGTGGATAATAATACATGGGTTTTGACAGTTCAATGGACTAACTTTGAGTGATGTACTTTGGTTCTGATTATCCCAAATGTGACTTTTTCTGGAAAACTCTTTCAGCCTAGAAAAAAGTTGACTATCACCTTGAGCACACTTATTCACAGAAATCACACCTCTACAAAAGTAGAATTTCCCTCTGTCTATCCCTAAGTTAACTTTCCTTCTGATTCCGAAGAGGCCTTCTCTTTGAAATAAATGCACACAGTAACCCAGCCTACACTTTATTCTAAACATCCTTTGGTATCCCTTAGCTTCCTTGCAAGACTTAATTATTTTTCCATTCCCTTATGTATATAGACTGGACATAATAGCATGTAGCAGAGCTTCAAGAGTAATCTGGCAAAACAGTTGCTGAATCAGTTGGGAGAAGAGCCACACTGTCTTGCTTTCTGCAGCTGTATAGTTAACAGATTGTGTATGGAATACCAGTGGATTTTGAAGATGCTGCTATGGTTCTCTATGTTTGCACAAGGCATGTAATTTGCCTGTGCTTTTGTCCTTCACAACAGAGAAATAAAAAGGCTGTGAGAATAAATACCAGTGCTTTCTGGGGCAATTCAGAA
The DNA here is from genome assembly GCA_013400695.1 of Neodrepanis coruscans. Lineage (NCBI taxonomy): Eukaryota > Metazoa > Chordata > Aves > Passeriformes > Philepittidae > Neodrepanis > Neodrepanis coruscans. The sequence goes on along the minus strand of VYZS01028878.1, from coordinate 19,828 downwards.
GCTCTTCAAACACACTCTGACACTAGATGCTTCATCCTACATCTGAATATGGACCCTGCATCATCCACACACACAGCAGAGCTGCTGTAAACACATACAGAGCAATTGCACAGCAATGATCAGTAAATTCAGCAGGTGTTGGACTAAGAAAGTTTGTTGCAGGATCTTCTTCCAAGTGGAACTTAGGTTTTGACCTAAGTCTAAGGATAGAGGGCCCTCATTTTGAGAAGGCACCATCGTAAATGCTGTGTGGGCACTCATGTCTGCAATGGTGGAGGTCATATTAATTCTCTGGATAGGGAGGGCATAGGCTAAAGGTAGAGTCTAGCTATGTGACCAATGAGCTTCCAGTAGTGGAGAAAGTAACAGTGACGTGGAGTTTCCAATTACAAGTGCTCGGTACCAAACAAAAAATATTGGTACTTTGTCCAGGTGACAAGCAGAAAATATAAACACAGTGCAAACTATTTTGTGGCAGATCTCTGCTTCTGCTGATTGACAGTCCCAAATCAAATGGTTACTTAATACAGATCACCCATATCACTGCTGGGCACACAAGTATTTAGAAGTCTGAGGCACAGATGAGGATGCCATCACACTAATTTTATATAGACAAAGGCAGTGAGATGGTATCTTTCTCAATTTCAATTGAATTCAATTGAATTCAATTTCAATTTAAATATAAGGTAGGAAGAAACAGAAGAAGACAAAACCAAAAGGCTATTAAAAAAGCACTTTGAGAATATATTGTCAAGATAGACTCAACACTGGCCATGTTCTTCTAGGCCTGGTAGACAAGAAGAAATTGAGGGGGTTTTGAAATAAGCCTTTTTTATTATTTTTTTATTCCAGAAACTCTCACGTTGTTTACAAAAAGCTTTTGCTAATTAATTGGGAAATTACTTTTGCTTTTCCTTCTGCAAGGTCATGCAGGCAGGTGTAGGCAGCAAACTCTGCTCACACTCTGAGCTGCCTAAACATACACTAGCTTCTGTCTGGAAGCTGTAGAGTCATGCTAATGTGGCACCATGCCCAAACTAACATACCCTGCCTCTGAGCAGTGCTCATTAGCTTAGGTTCATGCAGTTATCTTACTTCTGGACTGGGGCCTTCCGGTGTCTGACAGGCTAAGTGCGCTGGCAGAGTTCTTCTGCCTCTCTGGCCTCCTCTATCTACATATACCTTTATGTCATTACACGTTGTCACTTTTTGTTGAGAAATGGACTGTTAAAAATCACTGACTCTTTTCTCCCGGTTTCACTCCTAGGGAAACTTTTGTCAATCTGCCAAGATGATAAAAACACATGAGCGTTTCATGGTTCAGCTCACACCATCGCCAAAGCAGCAGTAATGGCTGCAGAAGCAGCTAATTTACAAGCTGCCAAAGCGCCAAGGTAGGAAACAGGAGTATGGATTACATTCTTTATAAAGCCTGAATACAGACCATACAACCCTCAGCACATTCCTGCAATGTTGCCAAGAACTGGGTTGCACTCACTTATGGATACCATATGTAATCCAGCATCTGCCCCCAGTGGCAAATTTTTGGGAACACTGTGAAGGACTGGATTTCTTCCTGTTCTCAAACAGGAGAGGAAGACCCACCAGACTGGCCCACTGGTTCATCTCCTCTCCTGATGTCAGGCAGCATCAATTTTCCAAATCCCCAGTAATATAGGATATGGGACAACTACACTAAATTTAGCTTTTATCTGTCTATCAGATGTAGAAAATTGCACTCAGTATATGAGAATGTTGCTGAGAATGCAACTTGAAGCACTCAGTAGGGAAAGGGACAATCCAGGTTGCTCATTAGATTTTAATTTTGCCTCCTTGTGGTTATTTCACTGTGCTATTTTCCGTGGGGTTCACAATTTTCCATGGGATGTCTCCACTCATTAGTAAATATTTGCACAAAGGGTAGTATAAAGATTACACAAGGAGCTCTAAGCGTGGCTTTTTTTCTTTTCATTTTGCAGCCTAAATAATACTCATTAAACACAGCTTTAAAAAAACTTATCAGGCACATATATTTGTACAGTAACATTTATACTACTATATATAGATGAGAGATTTTACATGGTTATACAAGTATCTTTTGCAAGTATACATTTATTTGATCCAGTCTGCAGACTGCTGGGGAGCTGAAAGAGCACAAAGCTGCAGCTCATGCACTCCATTAGCAGGGCCTGTTAGTCGAGGTTAAGAGCTGCACTAGCAGATGACTACACAGCTTTTGCCCAGCACAAGGCATAACTGGACCTTTTTCTTGTAGAAGGGTACATACACATACCTTGTGCTGAAGAATTTTTGAGCCTGAGCTTGAGAAAGCATTCTATTCAGGGTAATACTGAAATAGGCTGACACTTAAATCCTTCTGAAACCAGAGGGGTAATCTGCGTTTAAACTTAGTCCTATACTTTAATCTGCTTTTTTACTATTTTGCTTTCCTGAACAGAGATAAACATAAGCATGTGCTTTCCTGAGTGGGGCTTTGAAAACATTAACATGCAGCAGTTCAGACAGTGATTTATTGATGTCAAGTCTAGCCCTTATCAAAGAACAATAACATAAAGAACAAGCATTACATCTAGGAAATGAGAGGCTGTTTTGCTATGTAACTGTACCGCATTGCATTAGGATGTAAATCCTACGCATGTAAGAGAGGGAAAACCCTTGTATGATTCAACTAATTTTACTGAAAAATATCCAAATTAGGGAGTTTCAAATTTTATATACTTGAATTTACATCTTGTTCCTTCTTTTGTGCTGAACTCTGAAATAATTGGATAAATGCCTTTTTAAAGATTTAGAGAAACATCAGTCTTAATCTTTTGCAGCAGGGGTCACTATAAACAAATCTACAAAAAACTTCCAGCATACAATGCATATGCCAGGACAGAAAAATTACTGATTATAGATAAGGAATGGTGTCACTCTAGATGAGCATGACAAACAAATTCAAACATTTCTATATTTCTGGGTAATTTCATTTAAATCAGTTTTACAGGCTTAGTCCATCCTTACAAGAACAGTGACCTAATTTCAAACTATTAATAGAAGAGAAATAAAGTTGACTGTATGATATGTACTTAGACCTAGGAATTTTAATGCAGTGCATCAAAGGATTCAGAGAACACAGGCAGTATTTTTATATTCTGTACCAAGTTGCACTCTAAGTATAGTACAAAATATAATCAGACCAAGTATTTGAATATGATTTTTAAGGGATTTTTATACAACCTTTTGTCCTTAGCTATATAATGCACCAAATTCCTATATTTATTTAAAGGTTGCTTTGGCACAAGGATAGAATCTGATCTGAAATATAAAAAATTAGAACCTTATCTATTATAAATGACAATGTTTCATCTGAAAAACTGTCTGATGTTCTAACATGATTTTGTGTTTCCTAGTATTACACTAAACTGCCCTTTGCTCAGCTCTTGCTCGGACAAAACTCCAAGTGAATCAGCTCTGAGCCTGCAAACATTTACACACTCGATTACCTTTAAATATGTAAACAGTCATATTGAGGTCTGTGAGTAAGATCCTCAACTTGTGTAAATCACAGGCCCTATTAAATCAACAGAGCCATGACAGTTTATGTCAGCTGAAGTTTTGGCACCAGAGATACAACCCAAGGCATACAGACAAGTATGTGCCTAAGTCTTTCTCCAAGCCTCTGAAAAATAAAGAGGTCAGGTAAACTTCATGGAATGAGAAAGACTGCATTGAACATTATTGTGTTTAAAGTAATACCAGACTGTTAAACACACATTTATTACAAAGTCAAGATGAAAAATTATGAATTATTTAAGTTTATTGCACCTTAATTACATTCAAGATGTTGCCGTTCCAAGGCTGGAGGACAGCTGGCTGGTAGTTATGACCACAAGTTACAAATATTTATGATACAAAGCAGAAGACCTTTTAGGGTAATGGAAGCTCGAAAGAGATTTAATGTAACAGCCTACTTGCTGCACTCTTCTAGTGATGACTTCAGAAACCAGCACTCATTGACATTTATGCACGAGATATGGGCTTCCCAGGATCTTTACTGAATGTTAACTTACTAGATATGGATGAAAAAGAAGTAGGTGCAGAGACTGCAGGGAAACATAACCTTAGATGAAACTTTAAGGCAGGCGACTAACACTCGGATACTTTTTCCAGCACTAGAGTGTGAAGGCTTATAAGGAAAGACAACGCAAGTTCTAGTGTGCACGGGTAAAGGAACATGAGCATCCTCTGTACAGTGGCATCTACATCCTCTATTATCAGCTCCGGAGGCTGAAAGGGCACATATTTATTTCTGCAGTCACCTTTGTTACAGTATCTCAGCGTCGCACAACGACCCCTGTGAAAAAAACCCTGCTTTTTGCGTAGCAAAAGCAGTGGAAACGTTTCCAACACCTTCAAACTCCCATCAACCAAGAACGGAACCCAGATATTTTGCAGCATCGCCCTCTATCCTTGGTTTGAGTGAAAGGCGGCTGATCCTTTCGCCCCGGGGTGGACGCGGGGTCACTGGTTCCGCACATCCAGAAACCCTCACCCCGCACTTCCCGAGGGCCCGCCGCCAGCCCGGGCACTGCCGGCCGCGGATGGTGAGAAGGGCGGTGAGAAGGCACGCGCAGGGATGGTTAAGGGAAGGGCGGTGCGAAGGGCGGTGCGAAGGGCGGTGCGAAGGGCGGTGCGAGGGGTGGTGCGGTCGTCCCCGCTTCCTGCGGTGCGGTTCTAGCGCCGCTTCCTGCTCCTCCCCGCGGCGCGTCGGGCGGGGGACTCCGCCATGGCCGCTCTGGCGGCCCTTTCAAACGCGGCAGCCGGTGGCAGCAGGGGGTAACGCTTGGGGAAGCCTCTCGCCCCTCGCCGGGACCGGGCCGGGGGTGAGGCAAGGGCGGGCATCGGGGCTGCGCTGGCCCCGGCGCTCTCCGTGACACGCCGCGCCGGCAGGAGAGGGGTTCGCTCTTGTCTCGGTGGAAACGAGCCTGTTCTTTTCCCGGGCCTCCGTCTCTAATCCCAAGATCACCCTCTGCTCTGGGTGACAGGGTTGTCTCGCCCTGAAGTAGTGTCCGGCCCCGTTGTGAGAGGGCGAGCGGGGCCGGGGATGTGGGAGAGCGGGACACCCGCGGGCTGCGCTGGGCTGGGCTGCGCTGGGCTGGAAGGCGCTGAGGTCCCCCCACGCCCCCGCCCGGCCTGGGTCACGGAGGGACCTGTGAGCGGGCTCAGTGCCGTGGTTCTGCCGGGGAGCTCTTGCCCTTCCCGGGCGGGGAAGGTGACGTTTAGCTCGGTTATCATTCCTCTTGAATGATGCCAACAGACCCGAGGGTAGCAGGGTGTCGCCAGGGGAAGAATAGGGCTTTGAAGTACATGAAGTGTATTTTAAGCTCGGTTATGTTTCTGAGCCAAAAAGCAGTGATTTGGTTGGCAGTGACTAACCAAGCACCAAAGAGTGCTTTACTCTCAATTCCTCTTTTGCCTCCTAGGCTCCAAAATGAGTGTTTTGGTGTGATAAACTCTGCTGTGGCAGTCGCTCTGCAGAAGAGACGTGTGTCTTCCGTGTCCCTTCGGGAGACATCCCATTTCATTAGCCAGGGTGGGAGTGTTACTGTATAGCTAACTTGGTGGATTGGAGAAAAGGAGTAGTTGCGCTACATGATGTAGCAATCTGTTGCTGTATAAGAAGCAGTATCCTTCTGGTTTTGGACAATGTCTGTTTTCATGGGTGGTTTGGGATAAGTGAATTAAAGAAAGCGGATGAAAAGTGTTTGTGTCCTCCCTTTCTTGTGCAGCCCTCATCTGATTCGTTTACAGGCTGCTGCATAACACAGAGTGTTCTTCTCCAGTGGGAGCCCTAGTTACAGGAACAGGCATGGAGTAGAGTGTGGTTTCTAAGGGCATAATCTTCTTACTTTGCCTTTTTGGTGGTACTTCTGTAAGTAGTAGCAGTAGGTGGTGATATTCTTATTAGTTTTACACCTTTCCAATTAGCTGGGGTACTGTTTGCCGTATGTCTCTCCCTTTCTTTCTGGTAGGGATTTTCCAGTTAGCACTGGGATCTCCTTAAATGATGTCTGCAACTCCTTCCTCAGGGAGGCCTGACGGGCTTTGTGCAGGAAAAGTCGTTGGAAATCTTCACCAGCTTCTCTGAGCAAAAGTGTTTGGAAGTTATCCAAAGTTTTAACCTCAAGAGGATTACAGTAAGTTGGATTTATATTTTGAAGTACAACTCTGTTGACCAAGATAAAAACCTGGAGAAATAAAACAATTTCCATGCAAGTCACTACCATTGGTCTGCATAGCATTTTTCCCCTTGTTGCTGATGGTGTTCTCACACTTGGTTTTTTTTTATTTAGTTTGTTCTTCTAGCATCCAATGGAGGTGTCTTAAAATGACAAGCAAAATCAACCTTGAGAGCCTCCATATAATTATTGAAGTGGGCCATTCTGGTGCTACTAATAATGGTCTGAAATTAATTTGTCATGTGGGATTTGTATATTGCTTTTTATGTCTTGTTCCAGGTGCTTTGTGTTGTAATAAACTGTAGTTTGGCTTGTACTGTTAGACTTAAGAAGAAGCTAAAATGCAGAATTCTATTATTGTTGCTCTTTTATTTGTGATGGAAAAGCAGAGGCTGTAGAGGAAAGATTGAGGAGCTTCCTGCATAGAGAAATTTCCCTTCTGTAAGGAATGTATTGCTTTGGATTAACTGGAAAAGAGCTTCTGAAGTTTCTGTGTCCTTTTCAGCTGGAGAGGACTTTTTGAAAGTAATTTAAAGTTCCAGGTGTACTTGTGATGGTGGTGTGCTTGTTTGGATTGCTGTGTTTTGGTTTTTTTTAATCCCATGCCTTCAGGTAGAAAAATCTAATTGATTGAGTTATTTCTGAAAGTTGCTGTTGGCACTTGAAAGCAGGTGTATGCTAGTGCAGAGATTTTTCTAGGGAGTTGGTAGAATGGAGCAGGAATGAGGATTTTTTAATTGAGTTACTCTTAAACTGTTGCTAAACTTCTCTTTCTCCAGCAGTTTCATATGCCACCTGGATTCACATAAGGAGAAATTTAATTTATTCTTTGCATGAATAGGGAGATTGAACAGAACAGCAGTCTCTAAATGAGATTTGGATTGCTCCTTAACATAATAAAGTCTTTAAAGCCTCAATCTACTTATATTCTATGTACAGCCTAGACCTATTTGGGGAGAGAGACCAGAGAAATGATTACTTTCTTTGCATACCCAAATTAAGATTCTGTACAGTAAAGTATAATAAGACCTACCCTGTCAGTCATCTTTATTGGTAGGGTGGCCCAACCCCAAACTACACCAGCCTTACTTTAATGAGTAGCTGGCAGGCAGGGAGAAGTGTGTTATTTGCAGCCATCCAGGGTAGTGATGTGTAGCTCTGCATGGGATATAGAGAATAGAAGTGGTGGGAAGAGAGTGACTGGCAACAAAACTGATGACATACTATTTGGAGAATGGACCTAGCAGATGTCTTTATCTACAATAGCAGTGATTTAAATAATATCAGTGCTTCTTCACTGGAGATAATAATAGCTCTGTAAAGTCCTTTAATTTTTAACTGGGAAGTGCTTTTGAAGAACATGCTATAACTGTTTGGTTCTGTGGGGAAGATATGAAATGTGGACATATATGAAATGAAACAGGAGCTGGGAGCTTAACTCTCTGGGCAAGGCCAAAATTTCCAGGGCCTAGCTCATGTTGCCTGCCATGGAAGTAAAATGTTGGAGAGATAAATAAGATGTTTTTTCTCAAAGAACAGCATTGTTTAAAATGAATACGTTTCTGATGACATACATAGAATGAGGAAAAAATATGTTACACTACTACTTGGAAGTTTTCAGGCCTCAGATGTGAGGAGAGCTGCTAGAACAGAGTTTGTTGGAGTTCACTATACCAGTTGGCAAGCTGATGAAATCCTGCACAGGGTGGCTGGATAGCCTGTGCACATCATTGGATATTGCATGTTTACTTCCTTCAGGTGATGAGTATGGGAAATCCCAAACACTGTAAACACCTCTGATAAGGTACAGCAATACTTGACAGAAACACAGGAAGGGAACATGTTTGCTCTGACCTGACAGTGGTATAAATAGGTTACTCTTAATTTTTCAGCTTTGTAATTGGCTCTTCTACAGCTATGGGACTCGTCTGGGTTTGTAAGGGGGCATAGATCCATGCAACCTATGATGTCTTTCCTTGGGGTAGAAACCAACTCTCACTTTGAGTATGGTTAACTGGAGATGACAGAGAAGGAAGAGGTAAAAGCAGTTTTCCCACTGAGGCCAATCTATCTGGAAAATATAATAGGGGATAAGCACCCAGCTTCACACTGACTTGATCCCAGCATGCTGTGGGAGAGTGAACAAAACTCTTTTGAGTTCCCTAAACACTTGAAGCAGGAGACGTGGGGGACCATATCCCTGTGGAAGTGGAGCATGGAGCTGGAAACAGCTTATTTGGTTGTTTTGTCATGATCAGTGCAGTCAGTGTTGTAGATGCCCCATGTGGAGCTTAGCTGTGTTTGCCTGTTTCTTGAATTTTCCTGCCTCACTTCAGGGACTGTTTCTAAGCTTTCAAAAATATAAATCTTTATTAGTTTTCTGTCATCATCAGTGGCATTTAGTCTTGTTGCTTTTTCATCCTCTTCCCTGCCTCCCCCTCCTCAGTGAATCACAGAAGGGTTGTTTTTCTTAGTCATTAACTGTAGGTGTTTGCACACCCCAGTGCAGGCAGCTCAGGAGGAAAATTTAGCAGACAGCTGTCTGGCAATTTGAAATTAAACCAGAAGTACTTTTGTGGGTTCTAATTAAAAAAAAATTTTTGTAAACAAAAAAAATATATATAGAAACTATGTGATTATTTTCTACAAAAAAGAAGTACAATTATTTTGTTGCATTCATTTTGAGAATGGGATGGTTGTAACTTGGTCCCACCTCACAGTGAAATATCATGACTATTTTTTTCCTTTGTGATACCCCATGCATTTATCTTACTGATGCTTTTTTGGTATTGACTTTTATTTTCAGCTTCTATCTGTGGCTTGGCTGTTCTTGGAGAGTTATTTTTAAATCATTTTGGTGCTTTAAATCAACATTTTACCTTAGCTCAAATTAACTGCAATTGCAGGTACAAAAGCCTTTAGGAGCAAAGTTACCACTCTTCTCAAGAAAATTTAGTAGATTAATAGCATAATAAAAATTAATTTATGTATCAGGCCAGTCCTAGCTCACTATGTGCTTGTAAGAACTGATTCTGTTGATGAGTGGGACAGAGGACAGATTCTCTGTTGGTCTTATCTTCTGGATCAAACATATTTGATACTTTTCCAGGTTTCTAAAGGACTGTAACAAACACTTTAAAGATGATCTAATGATTTTTTTTTAAATGGAAAATCTAAGAAATCAAATGAAAAAAACAAACCCAAACACTGAAGCACCGTGTAGAGATTTAGCCTTATTACACATTGCTTTCTATTCTGTTTTATGCTTTCCTATGCCATTTTTATATTGGCTATATGGTTGTTCTTTCAGTGCATTGTTTGAAGACAAGTAGACTTGAATTTAAGGGTGTAGGAGCAAATACTACTCTGTTCATGAAAAACATGGAAAATGCCTGACTAAGGAGCTTGTCTATTCTTATGCTGATATGGAGAGTTAAATAGGTCACCAGTATTGGATGTCAGGAAGTACAATTAAGTTTATAAAGTGAGCTTTACTCTTGCTATAATATTACTTAATGTAACAATATAAATTTTGAGATATTTTGAGACCCTGCCCTTGGCCACTTGCATTGAAAGGGAAATAGTAGTGAAAAAGACCTTCCAGATGAGGTTTTCCTTCTATCTGTTTTTTGGGTAAGCTCTTGAACTGTCACAGTCATATCATGAGTGTTCTAACCTGGCAGGGAAGTGTAGAGTGGTGTTACTGAGCGAGGGGGATCATGACCTCAGGTGAGAGACTGTACATGTTGGCTTTTTCCTTCTTGCTTGCAGTAATTCAGTGGGTAGCTGTGAAGAAGTTGTTTAGAATATTTAAAAACAGATCATTGGCTTCCAGAATTTCCTGGAATACTAAAGAATACCCACCTAGCTGGATTAGCTGAAGAAGCATGACTGGTAACAAAATTGTAAGAAACTAGAGAGAACTGTGTGACCTAACCATGTGAAAAGTGTCCCAGTGCCTGCAAAAGAGTGGATCAGAGATCCGTCTGGCTTGGATGTTACCTAAGTTTGGTGTTCAATGTTTGTTTTTCCTGTTCACAGATTGAAGTACGATATAAAATGGAAACATTATTTTCATGCCTCTGAGGTAGTGGAAATAAATCAGTAATTAATTCAGACTTGTGATAATGACTCTTCAGGTATAAAGATCAAAGGACAACAGAGAAGCAGAGTGGCTGGGTGAGGTTGCAGGTGTCTCAGTACTGACAGTGAAAAGCCACCTGGGAAGCTGATAAGGTGAGTAATATTTTTGTGTTCTAAGTAGTCACATGATGGGATTTTGGTCAGTGGAACAGCACAGAAATGCTGACCTGTTACTGATTAAGATGATCGCTACAAGAACAATAATAGTGCTTTTTGTTGTGGGCCTCAATAGTACTCTTTCCATTGTGGTGCTGAAAATTGTCACATTTTTGTACTGCTTTATGAGGAAAATGTGCTGAAAGCCACTTATAACAATAGTTGAGCAACTAGTGCTTGAACAGGGGCCAGAATGATGTTGGATTAAAGGGCGTTTTGCCCTTAAGTTAAATGGCACTTTGCAAAATACTTACCCACTTTGTATTGTTCAAACATGGGACTTGAAGGCTTGCAGTGGTAAGGCTGCATGAAAGGTCACGGTACAAAAAGTTGGAGAACACAATGTGAAGATTGATGATGGAATTTTACCAAATGTAGGTAAAATATGCTTCTGAATTTTATAGTTATAGAAATGATGAACAAAAAACCCAAGTTCTTAAAATTTTGATTTTTTGGCAG
>VYZS01028877.1:0-14337 GCA_013400695.1 Neodrepanis coruscans | reverse complement strand
GGGACTGGCCTCACCTCATGCACTGGCTGCTGCCACTTGCGGGGGCGACCCCACCCACTGCAGCCACCATGAGGGCTGCCGCCACCACATACACACTGCCAATACCTTGCGACACCAGCCACAGCCAACCCAGTGCTGCCAGCATCAGCCAACACTTCCTGTACCCAGGTCCGCTTCCTAGGAAACACAGGAAAAAAGGTCCAAAGCCTCCCCCCACCAACTCCCACATGGAGAAGGGGGAAAGAAAAAAAGAATTTAAAATGAAAGCATTTTCCCACTCCACAGCAGCTTCATATCATTCAGAACTTCAGAGAATACAGGTCTTTATAGCCCTTCAAGCTATCCTCCTGTACTGAGATGTTTTTACCCTGATTCATGTACTTGGAATTCACATATATAAGATCACTTTCCAGAAGATATAAATTCCATTGAAATCAGTTGGTCATAAAGAACTTACTATTTGGCTAAATAAAAGGCAACTTTAGAATTCTAAGAATAAATAAATGGTCGTAAGCCATCTGTCTCAATTTCGCCAACCACCATAATTTCAGAAATTTTTTTCAAGATGATTACTAGATTTATTCATCTTTTGCTATCAGAGTTAAGAAATTGGAAAATATTCAATACTAGAATCAGATTTCACAGCTTGTTCTCAGAGAAACATGGGGTATGACAGTTCTCACAGTAATGGGTCAGTAACTGAACATGAATCTTTAACAAACAGAAGAATATAAACTTTTAGGTAATAACTCATTGCTAATACCAAAGACTGGCTAACAAAACAGAATTTATTTTGGTCATTTACAAATACAGGTCAGTGCATTAAAATTAAAATAGCTTTATGCTCTAGTGGGCAAAATATAATAAAAATGAGAAAACTCTTGAGTTTTAATTGCTACTATGATGTTTATCTTATGGACCTTTTCTTAGGCAAGTTACACAGATTTCTTATGTTTAGCTTTTGCTAAACTTACCCATAATAAAAAGGGTATAGTTTATAAATATTCACAGTACTTGTCTATATCAGGTGTTGTGGTAATTAGTAAAACTTTGTTTAGTTAGTAGTAGAGTTATCTTGAAATGCTAAATAATTTTCCACTTATTCTATTAATTGATCTTTAGTTTTTAAAAAGTATTTTGGAATAAGATAAACTGAATTAGTCTCTGGAAACTAATCTTATGCATATAATTATTATTAAACACAGAATTAATAATTTAGAGTTAGATGTTTGGTGCACATATTTAACATGGTAACTCATTTCTAATGTTTGATCTTGTTTCTTCCAATTTGAATATATGTAAATTATTTGTAAAACAACACCTTCAAACTTACAATGCAATTTATAAGATAGTTTATTGACTTACATGAATAATTGCTTTATTAATTTATTAGAGATCTTTGAAGACATGACTGTTAAGTTACATATCGGACATATGGCAGATGGGTGCTCTTTTGAGTAAAAAAAATTACTTGGAAATAGTAACACTGTGATGCACATTCATACACATGAAATAATGGAGAAAAAGCAGCATGGGGTGTAACAAGGATAATGAACACATATATGATGACAGAAGATTTGGTTTTACCTAGGAGTTAGTTTTTTTAAATAGTGAGTACACTACAGTTAGAGCACCACAAAGGTTGCCTGAGAAGACAACTAAATTTCATAGAAATAATCAATAGAAATTATGCATTAGAGATTATCAAAGACACAAAAAACCCCACATTAAATAAATAAACTTTTCATAGAATACAGAAGAAAACATATGTAGCTACCTAATAGAAAGTCAGATTTCATGCACAAGTATGAAATAATGGTTTTACCACTAACTAGGCAGTGAATTTTGAATAATGTTAACAGTGATAGCTGTTAGCAAAGAGAAAGAACAAAAGCTGACAGAGAAAAATCATTACCATAATTTTACTGTAGAAAATGCGTGATGGTAGAACACATGAAGAAAATATCATGGGAAACAAAGTTTAGTAAACAAAATAAACTGCATAGCTGGACTTTTTTGTAAATATTTTGTTCATTTTAGTAATAGCTTTTTATTGAAATGCCCCAATGATATCTATATCCCTGGTTTTTAGGTTAATACAAACAAAGGGACAGGACATTTTTCTGTACACAAATAGGTCTTAATGTGAAGAAAGACAGTACTAATTACAAAGCAGTAGAGGCAAGGTAGTATATCATTTGAAAAATTAACTTTATAAGAAGGAAATATAAGGCATACATCGTAAAGCATATTATTAGTTAATTATAAAATAATTGCACTGGATTAAAACTATATACTAATGAAGATATTTGGAGAATATTTTGGGGGGTTACAAGTTATTTCATTTCAAATTTTATTTCAAATTTCTGATATGAGAAAACCTTGAGCATCTAGTACAATGTTCAGTGTTACACGTTACCATTTTTTTTTCATAAAGCCAGATAATTGAATGAGCTTAAAGCAGGAAGATCTCTATATTACATACAGAGAGGGACAGATTTCTAATTTATTGAAGGTAATAATCATCTATCTACTGACTCAGATGTACTTTTGATCAGGTCTCTTTGCTTCCTTGTATTTTGTGCATGTAATTATTGGCTGCTATCATTACTTTTATATGCTAAAGATCCTTAAATAAGTCTCCCTTTAGATTATTTATTTCTCTTTGTAATATATGGAGACAAATCCTAGCAGTTTATTTAACATATAGCAGTGTAATGTCAATCTTTTTCGAAAAATGTAGTGCAAGCACAATTACGACAAGTACTTACGCTACTTGAATGAGCATTCAGATGGTTGCTCTCTGCAACAAGCTAATACATGCAACAATTGAAAGAAAATAATTAAAAAAGAAAATGTGTAACTTTTTTACTGCAAGTCAAACAGCAATGTTGAAAAAAAGTCTTTTTTCCATTTTTAAGCTGAAGGGAAACTTTCCTCATCTGCAAAAATTTGTCTGGTCTAAAGTCAAAATTTCTCCTCTTTTTCAGAAAACTGCGTTATCATTCAAACAGTAGAGATGTCTTTATTTCTGCAAAATACTGGAAAACATTGTAATGTGGAGTAGAACTATCCTAGAAAATATTTATTTAATTGAATTATTCATCCATTTTACAGAGTATTTTTTTCCTTTTTTCTTCATTAGAAAACCAACTCTTCTCGCACAACAATTATTTAAATGTTACTTAAATGTTATTGAATGTCTTTCTTCTTCCCTGTGCTGTACATATCTCCTGTCCTAAAAGTGTAGAATACTTACTAGAGAAATATGTGTTGCAATATGTCTTAAAACCAGTGAAATTGATCAAAGTGTCTCTGTAGAAGCCCATTTAGAATCTATTATCCATGGACTTTGATGATAATTTTTCCAGCTGTTGAGAGCATCTTTAATTAGGCACCAAAACCCAGACCAATAAAGATATTTATATGGCAGATCTTCAGGACATGGATAAGTAAGGTTCTGCAATGAGTCATAAAGTTTAAAACTCAAATGTGAGAAGTCAGCCACATGAACATATAAAAACATCCTCAACATGAAGCTTTTCTGTGTTAAAAGCATCAACAATATAAACTCAAATTCACTTACAATAAATCAATTAAAAACTGAACAGCTTTGCTGAAATATTACAGAACTGGAAAAGAGGAAAAATATATCGTATCTTAAAAAAAAAAATAAGATGAAGATGATTGGTGAGAGAAAGGGAAGCATTCAGAAAAACAGAGCTGAAATATGGCAATGCCCTAGTTGGAACTTTGGGAAAAAGCAAATTACATTACAGTTTCTGAAAAAAAATAGTCTTCAATATATGTGTTTTTTAGTGAGAGGAGAGCATATACTTTACTTTCAGGATTTCATGACCCTTTTTATTAATTGTATTCCATTCTTTCTTCCCCAAACCCCAAAAATTAAAATATAGGAGCTTCTAATATGAAATTAATGCAGTATTACACAGACATGCTGGTATAGCAGTTCTCTAACTGCAAATAAAAATACTTAGATTCCCTGAAAACAGAGGTTTAGGTCTTCTTCGAGTTATCTCCGGTTATTAGTTTTCAAAAGTGGATACACTGAGTGCAATGACAAATGCAGTGTGCAAAACTGAATTAAGGTATTATAATTGCAATTCCTTCTTTTTTTTTTTTTTTTTTTTTTTTTGTTTGGGAAAAAAAAGGGCNTTTTTTTTTTTTTTTGGCTGTGGACAATAAAGGTCCTACATCAAGTTTTTGCCAGCAAATGCAAGTAAAAATGTACCCTTGTGTTGTTGTCAGACTCTTGTGTTAAAAAAAAAGAAAATGTCTCACGTGTGCAGTTTGTACACTCCCAAACATGATGACAATTTTTAAGAATTCACCAAATATTTTGAAATAACAGGCAGCATATTAAAGCAAGTTATAGGCATTGCTTCTTAGAAAATCAACCACAAATCTTATCTTTTTTTTTAGTTACTTTCAAAGATTTTGTTAAGCACATGTAGATGATAAATGCTGAATATTCATATAGTCTATGTCTGTAAAGAAGTACTGCTGAAAATTCTGTGTAGCTGGTTCTTGGATTTTGTTCACTTAATTGTTGAATCAAGTATTAATTTTATCCTAAATTAATCAGATATAATTATAATGAGATGTATTGTTGGTCTATTACTCTCAGACAAGTAGTTAGGTGGCAGATCTACTGTTGTCCAAGTGATCTATGGACAAACCTATTGAATCTTGATTCTGCTGTTTGACAAATGTGTTCGCCTTGTCAATGGCTAACCTTCTCATGGTGAAAAGACCTTACCAGCCCCTTTGCAACCTCTCAGGTTTTAAAAATGTCACAAACCACTTAGCAGTACTCCCCAGCTCCCAAATCCAAATAATTTCAGTAAATTAAAAGAGAAAACTAATATTTCAAAGCCCTCTACTACATTGTTCTGGTATATTCTGTTCTTAAGAACAATATTCTGTTATTTTTCCCTTTCTGTAAAAATACATAAAGAGTATTTTCTTTCCTCAAAGTACATGGGATCAGCAGCCCTATAAAAAAGGGGCTATGGAGCCCTGATATAAAAGCTGTGGGATAGTATCCAGTGCATAAGCAAGGCAGTTTAATAAAGAACTGTTCAAGTACTTGCGTGCTGAGCACTTTCCTTATGTACAGAGAGGTTCAAGTGAAGAAAATTCTACTTCAAAACCAGTTTATACACCTGTATGTAATGTGTAATGTGGGTAGCCCAAGTACTTATTCATGAATTTAACGAAAGGACCTCAATGGACTCTGGCATTTATTTTAGTGCAGATAAGATGCAAGGCTTTGAATTAAAAGCTCTATTCTGCATATATGTTGAAACCTCCTTGAATCATCTGGGTTTTGAAGAAAGAAGAAGCCATCTCATGAGAAGATATTCCTTTTATTTTCATGTTTTCTAGACCCAGTATTCTGGCGATAATTCTATTTGAGTTCCTAGCAATAGCACAGGTGGCTTTGCTCTTCTATTTGTATTTGGGTGAGTGTTTTTTACCTTATTTAAAACATTTGCAGAACACCTATCAATATCTGTCATTGACATATAAATCACAATGAAATAAAATCATGTCTGCTCGATAAAAAAAAGCATTACCAAAAGAATAACACTAAAGAATACCAAATTTTAGTAAAAAAAAGTTATAGTTGTTGAACTTTTTGGCAGTATGGAATGGCTTCTCTACAACTGGAAAATTACAGCCAGTTTTAATATTCCAAAACTATTTATTTGATCACTGAAATGATCAATAACTATGAAGTAACTAGGCTATATATACAAAGTAAATATCAGAATCACATGACACTAAAAAAATGGCTCCTCTTATTCCCTTCATTTACTATGATGTTACAAAACAGGACTGTGTTTCCGATGACTTAAGTACTGTATAAACCAGCTTTGTAGTGTTAAATATAAGACAGCACTAAGAAAGCCTAGAAAATGCTCTGTTGTTAACAGCATCAAACAATCTGTGTGTTTCTTTAGACCCAACATTCCTATTTTCCTAATAAGCAGTAGCAACTAGGCATTTTTTGAGTAATCTTACAAGGTTGTATATTTGTAAATTGAAAACGTGCCAGAAAAATCAAAACTGGCTATCAGTAAAGAGAAAAACTAACTCTTCTGCTGCCCATATTTTTCTCTTGCTCTTTGTTAAACTTAAAAAAAAATCGTTGGTTTGAATACTCTACATTTCTTTGGCTAAATGGTGTATTCTATTTGATTGACCTGTAACAGTTAATGACAATTCAAGAAGTATTTCTTAGAGGAATCATAGACTTTCTTCTATGCTTTATATATATACATATATATATATGTACATACATATATATATAGATATGATTATACATACAAACACAGAGTATCTTTTGCCTAAAACAACAGTGCTCATCTTTTATGTTTTCTATGAAAACTGTAGTTCCTCAGGCTAAGAACAAATGCAATTTAAAGTATCTTATGCTACACATTCAGGTAGACCAACTGCCTTGAAATGCTTTTATCATTAACAAAAGCTCTCAGAGTGCTTTCACAGGGACTTCTCTGCATTTTTCTGTGGCTTTTGTTTGTTTTACAAACTACTGAAGGAAAACAGTGCTGTAAACTATAAGCCAGGTTTATGGTATAAACTGGAAAATGGATTTTTGAAACACTTTTTGGTTTTACAAATATGTTCGAGTTTAAATGTGTTTTCAAAAACATCTGATTCAAATACACTCTAACTTACTGTTTGGAATTAAATAGGCCCAGATGAATGCCAAATTTAACAAATATATATAAATTCAAATATTTAGATTAAAATAGAAAATTAAATCAAGGATATTCCTAGAAAATGGGAAATGTGATTTATTATGGACAGTGCTGGGGAGGTGATGCGGCAGGATCCCAGTCCGTATCTGCAGGAAAATCAAGAGAGTGAAAGGAAAACCCTGGGGGACCCAAAGGGGAAGAGATACTACACTGATGTTGTTGCCACATGAAGCCGCGTGGTCCTCTGCTGGCACTACTCAAGCTGTGATGACACCTGCAGCAAGAGAGAGCCAAGAGAGGGATAACTTCCATTTCTGCTGCTTTTCTAGTGTGTCTGTTCTCGTCTTTTCTCGTACTCCCTTTCCAGTGTGTGACACTTCTCCTAGATTTGGTGTCACATGGCACTGGGTGCCACCCCCACTATGAGACCTCACCACGAGGCAAGCATGGTGGCATTTGCCACCAAAACGCTCAGGGGCAGCACTTGCCGCAGGAAGGGCCTGCCGCCCTCTCTGCAGCCAGCGCTGAGGGACCGGGTGGGGAGTACCCGGGGTGCCAGCAGCACTACCCATGGGGCGGCGCCCCAGCAGTGGCCCCAGGTGGCCGGCGTCACACCCGCCACTCCGTACACCAACCGCTGCCTCCAACACATCAGCGCTGCCCACCCTCACACGCTGCAGTAGCAGGAGGCTCCAAGTGCACTCCAAATTGCAGCACATTTTGCGGGGGCTGCAGCACACCCATTGGGGGCTGTGCTGCACCCGGCGTGGCAGCAGCGCTGCCCTGTCTCTGCTTGCACCACGCAGCAGCAGTATGCACCAAGCTGCACCCTGCATGTCGCCGCTCCCAGCCCTGGCCCGATCATGGTGGTGAGTGCAGGCCAGTGCCAAGCCAGTGCCAGGCCAGCCTTGAAACAGTCCCACCGCACTGTGTACCTGGTGGGGCCATGGGGAGCATGCAGGAGTGGCACCATCTCTGCCTGCTGCACCCCGCACCCAGCGGCCCCTCTCCGCTGCCAACCCCACTGCTCTGTGAGGCTCTGAGATGGGGTCCAGCTGTTTCACTCGCTCCCTTCTCTCAGGAAAAAGAAAAAAGGCTTAAAAGACACCTCCCCTCCCGCCTTTCCCGGGTTAACCCATAACAGGAAGAAATTATGCCAGTAGAGAGTTATTTATGCAATTAATACAATATACCAGGTTGTAATAGCATTGTAACATTACAGTATAATGATTGATTGTAATTGGTACAATATATCTTTAGATGGTATCATGAAGTTTTACTATAAAAGCACAGTAAATAGAAATATATTGCATTTCTGTACTTTTCTTGAAAACTGGAAACAAAATTAAATGGGATTTTAATATGGAGGAAATTGTGCCTACTAGGGATCTGTTTCTAAACAGGAAAGTCAATGTGGTTTTGAAAAAGGCCAAAGATTTCCAGGAAAATGCATATTTCTCTTTCGGGAATAGACTAATTTAAAGCATTCCTTTGAAAGAGAAGGAAGTTACTTAGTCCAGGACGGACTAGAAGGTCAGACAGAATGAATGCTAAAGACTGAAGATTTGTTGCTGCACAACTGCAGAAACTTTTTTCATTTTTTTAATAAAAATATCATGCTAAGTGGCATTTTGGCATTTTCTAGTTCTGGAGACCTGGACAAATTCCAGTTCATGTAATTACATTGTTACTTACTCTCTCCCTCTCTGAAGTTTCAATTACTTTCATCATCATTCTTTCACATCCTGTTCAGAACTACCAAAGGTTTCTATATTAACAGGATTTATGTTCTAAATAGAGATAGTGACAAGAACTTTTAATTTAAAATGGTTTTTAAAGTCCAGAATCATGCAAACAAAATGAGCCTCATTTTTTTTCCAATTATTTGCAAAGCAAAATTGGTCAAAGAAGAAATGTAATTTACAATATTCCTTTCTTGTTAAGTTAAACATCGTGTTTGACCCAAGTGATCCCTTTTTAATTTTATGGGCCACTGAAACTTTTATGACCAGAGCATTTGGAATTAACGATGTATCAATAATTTAAATTAATGTAATTTCAATCTAGGTATGATTTCACTAGACAAAGAAATATTCTCAGTGGATTATTTGGTATTTTATGGTGTCAATAGCAATATATTAGAAGTGACTGAGAACTAGTCTGAGAGGTGACACAATGCTTGCACTGTAACCCAGTTGAGGTGTGTTAAAATTTCCCCTATCCTTGCTTGTACTAATGGAGGCCTGAAACCCATTAGTTCTCTCACATGCTGATATTTAAATAAGGCCTAACAGTCAGCTGGAGGTGCCTACCTGGTTTAAGCATACAAAGTCCTTTAAAGTCAATGGCAAAGTATCACTCAACTTCAGTAAAGTAAAATTTTCCTCCATCATGTTGAGACACAAGACGTGATTACTGCTGCAGAGCAGCCTGACGTTGGCGAGAGCAGGATGATGCTAAGGGAATGCAACCAGCTCTCACCCAGATTTTCCCTTCTGGAGGCCTGGAGTTCCTGTGGTTAGAAGTGAAAATGAACTGCTAGTCTGGACAACTTCAGGCTAACAATGAGCATGGTGGAACAACTCTTCACAATACTTACTACCTTTGTAGAATAGATTTCACCTAAAACATATGGAAAGAAAATCACTAATGGAAACATATGGAAAGCAAATCAGTAAATGATACTCAGAAAGTCAACATTTTAAAAACAAAAAGAAATTTGCATTTAAAATGTCAGAACCTATTTTCAATGTGTACCTAGAGCAAAGGAAATCAGACACAGAGAAATATGAAACTTATTTTTTCTCTGCAACCTAGGGCAACACTTGTCTATATTTATAGATTGCTCTCTGATTTAATCTCAATGAACAGTTCACTAGGTATAATTGAATAAGTTTCAGAGAAAAAGGCAAATTATGGTACGTATCTTGAGATCTTGTTAGGAATGTAACCTTTGAAAACCAGCAGTATTTTTATTTAAAGAATTTTCAGTTGCTAGGCTCATCTTTTCTTATCAAGATGTTAGTTATGCCAGTAAGCCTAAGTTCAGTAGCTCACAGATCTCTATAATTATTTTCAGACAAGCACCATAGCAATTCCCAAAGACACAAACACAGCAGATTCACATTGCAATGCTGCAAATGTGGTCTCATTCTGGAACAGTATGTGCTATCTCAGAGTTACCGGAAAGTCTATTTCTTAAAAGTAAAGCATGGATCTTATTTGTTGTGTTGCTAATGTAGTCTAAATTATAATAATCTGACTTCACAAAATATCCTAAGGAATATCGTATTCTGATTGGAGTCTAATCCTGAAAATTCCATACAGATCCTACTGATTTTAGGGAGAGATTTGCCAGTTAAAAGACTGTATGCGTGAATTAGGAATTGAAATATTTTCTTATTTGTTCCATTTATATCACTTGGAGTATCTGTATATTATTATGAATTCTCAGTCAAATTTATACTAAGCTACATGAGATCAATTAGGTCTATCTATATTTGCTGAAACATGCAAAATACAATTACAGAGTTTTAATGCAAAGAATGAGAAATAATACATCTTGGAATGTTCATGTTTTAGCAAAAAACACACTCCAAGTGTGATCTGTGTGATCCAACTTTCATTTTCTTGCTATTAGATGCAGTCACCACATCCAAAATACATTAGAATGTAACCACAGTAGACATGTACATCAAAAATATATTATTAAATTAAGATTTTAATAGAACAGTTCTAAGTGAAAACAATTCAAAAGTTTTGAAGAAGCTACTGTTAAAAAATATCCTTTGTTCACTCTAGATGGAGAGACTTATTACTTACATACTTCCAGAATGGATTTCTTCCCTCTTGTTTCTGTATTTCAGTTATCTTACTGACCAGATCACCTTACTTCCATTTTCTAAACTATAATACTTATTGGGATAAAAGACATCTCAGATTCTTACCAGATAAATGTATCTTCTGTTCTTAGTTTATGCATTTCTGCATTGACCTTATTTACCAACAGCAAAAGAACAACATATTTTAAGAGCTGCTATCCCAGAAAAAAACAAAGTAGTACAGTATTTCCACACTTATCTCAGCAAAACCAGTGTCTCCTAAATTATTTCTTAGTAACTAGCTAAATGTGTGGACCCGAAAAAAATCTTCATCTTCTGAGCCTTTCAAAGCTGGACCAAATGCTAGTCACACCCTGAAATTCCAAACACCATTCTGTTGTCAATTTTTAAGGAGTTTTCAAAGACCTTTCTAGCTGTTTTCTGGAAATAAAACAGTAGGAATGCAAACCTAATTTGAAAACCTGTACAATTCATGACATAAATATTTCCAAATATCATCTCCTCCTTGGATCTCTAGCTGTATTGAGGAGCAAGAGCTGAGTCTGTATGGATAATGTGTGCAAGATCTAAAGATTTCCAGCTATTTCCAGATATAGCTTGCAGGAAAAACAGACCCATATTTTGCTGGAATCTGTTGAGAGATATGCTTTTATGAAACATTGTTTTTGACTTATTGCTAGTTTCCCCCAAGCATCTGTTTTTCTGAAAACTCATAGCCAACTGCACCCCCTTCATCAGTCCTGATGTCCTCAGTCCTGTTATTCTATACTGGTTTACTCAGATCTGAGTGCTGTCTCATCTGCTGGTGATTGCTCAGGACAAATTTTCAGAGAGGAGTAAGAGCTGCCAAAAAGCAGTTTACTGTCTGTCTGACAGAAAATTTACAATAAAAGCATAATATAGTTTTCATTATGGCTGCATGCTTCATTTAAGTCTGTGCACTTCAAGCACATGCCTGTCTACAGAAATTCTAGCTGCACTTTCTGTTGTACAGAGGCTTCAGAATGTAGGATATCCATATATTGCAGAAACTCTGAACATTTGGGAAACTTAACATTAGTGTTAACAGCAATACTGAGAAAAAATATTGAAGTTTATCACTGCCCACGGCATGGGGGTTGAAACAATATGATCTTTGAGGTCCTTTCCAAATCAAATCGTTCTGTGACTATATGATTCTAAGTTGTTCTTTTCCCAGTAATGTTACAAACGTCTGTGTCTCATTTAAATTTTTGAGAACATTGTCCATTGTTCTTNATTTCCACACTTATCTCAGCAAAACCAGTGTCTCCTAAATTATTTCTTAGTAACTAGCTAAATGTGTGGACCCGAAAAAAATCTTCATCTTCTGAGCCTTTCAAAGCTGGACCAAATGCTAGTCACACCCTGAAATTCCAAACACCATTCTGTTGTCAATTTTTAAGGAGTTTTCAAAGACCTTTCTAGCTGTTTTCTGGAAATAAAACAGTAGGAATGCAAACCTAATTTGAAAACCTGTACAATTCATGACATAAATATTTCCAAATATCATCTCCTCCTTGGATCTCTAGCTGTATTGAGGAGCAAGAGCTGAGTCTGTATGGATAATGTGTGCAAGATCTAAAGATTTCCAGCTATTTCCAGATATAGCTTGCAGGAAAAACAGACCCATATTTTGCTGGAATCTGTTGAGAGATATGCTTTTATGAAACATTGTTTTTGACTTATTGCTAGTTTCCCCCAAGCATCTGTTTTTCTGAAAACTCATAGCCAACTGCACCCCCTTCATCAGTCCTGATGTCCTCAGTCCTGTTATTCTATACTGGTTTACTCAGATCTGAGTGCTGTCTCATCTGCTGGTGATTGCTCAGGACAAATTTTCAGAGAGGAGTAAGAGCTGCCAAAAAGCAGTTTACTGTCTGTCTGACAGAAAATTTACAATAAAAGCATAATATAGTTTTCATTATGGCTGCATGCTTCATTTAAGTCTGTGCACTTCAAGCACATGCCTGTCTACAGAAATTCTAGCTGCACTTTCTGTTGTACAGAGGCTTCAGAATGTAGGATATCCATATATTGCAGAAACTCTGAACATTTGGGAAACTTAACATTAGTGTTAACAGCAATACTGAGAAAAAATATTGAAGTTTATCACTGCCCACGGCATGGGGGTTGAAACAATATGATCTTTGAGGTCCTTTCCAAATCAAATCGTTCTGTGACTATATGATTCTAAGTTGTTCTTTTCCCAGTAATGTTACAAACGTCTGTGTCTCATTTAAATTTTTGAGAACATTGTCCATTGTTCTTTGTCCTGCAATAGGTTGAATCACTTGGTTTCAATGGTATTTTGAATTGTTTTGACTGGGAAATGGTCTGTCTTCTAAGTTCATGAGGGAGATGGCAAGAAATTCTTGAGGCTTTCAAAGTTAACCCAAAACCTTACAGTAAAGTAATTAGCAAAGAACATAGATGAAAAGGAGGCAGTATCTAACCTCTGGCATCTACATTTGAGTGTATGATTGCCAGTTGTTCTGCACTGAAAGAACTACTAAACTTGAGGAGCAGTTAAAATGTGGCAATGGGTGGTAAAAAGATAAACAGGAACACCACTTGTATTAGTCCACTTAATTTGCATACAAGGTGAATAATGCTGATTTAAGTCCATTTAGTGTTTTTTCCTCTCATTATCTCAGTACCATTTAATATAAAATGAAAGTCATGTTATCATTAATATGTTTCAAATCCTTACAAAGATGCATTGAAGTGTTTTCTTCACAAGTGGTCATGAACAGTCTGTTTTACATCAACATGCATAGCCTTCAGACTTTTGGAACTATTTTAAAATTTAATTTCTTCTCCATTGACTGCTTTCAGGCAGCAGTGGTGGCTTACCTCTACCTGCACATTGCATACATTGATTCAGAATTTGCCCCACCAAAAAAACCTTTTAGTTATGGCAGCACAAACGGAACTGCCAAAACTGTCTTTCCAGGGTCCCATCTGCAAAGAAAAAGGACAGAGGATAAAGGAAAAACCTTTAACATTTTCAGGCATCATTTTCACTAATAATGCCTAGGTTAAATCATGGGAAGTATACCTATACCTACACAAAATACAACTAACTGCTTTGCATTTCACTCGGCCCCTTAGAATATGCCAGTATACTCAAGCATCTCAACATTACTAACCTCTGTAAAAAGCTATAGGAAAAAAGTGGCCTAAACAAATGAAATGTTGATCTGCCTTTTATTAATTTCATTTTTTATCTTCTTGTATACAGACGTTTGACAGCTGTGACATTCATGGGCAATGCATTTGAAAAAGAAGACATAAATATTCAGAGACATATTAGAATGCTGTTCAATGTAAGCACCTGTCTACTTAGTGTTGACAGAAAATCATTTACTTTGCTTTATGCATGTTCTCTCCAGAGACTACAGAGGTCCTATTTTATTTAAAGAGCTGGTCCCTACATCAGTACTAGCTCTTGAAAATGCAATATATACATCTAATTATATTTATTAAGGAAACAACTTTGTTTTCTATTTTCAATATTACTGTAACAATATTTTCAACCTCTACTTCAGAATCTCCTCCTCTGGGGAGATGAAAGTAGAAAGGAAAAAGGGAATGAGGAGTAGAAAAGGTATGAACTCATGATGTCTTTAATTATGACATCATAAAAGATGACATAGAAAGCACAATACAATGACGGTAATATATAAAAAATACATGTAATGAAAAGGAAAGGAAAGGTTTGGGAA
>VYZS01028872.1:21437-34290 GCA_013400695.1 Neodrepanis coruscans | reverse complement strand
CCTTCCCAAACCTTCCCTTCCCAAACCTTCCCTTCCCAAACCTTCCCTTCCCAAACCTTCCCAAACCTTCCCAAACCTTCCCTTCCCTTCCCTTCCCAAACCTTCTTCCTCCCTCATACAGTATTCACATGAAATGATATAAATGCAGGAAATTCTTTAAACTTGCAGTACAATGCTGTCCAAAGCAAGGAATTAAAAACTGAAACAATGTGAGAACTTTTTAGAGGACAAGAGTCCTCTATTTGTCTGTATAAAATCCACTCTGGCCAGTTCTTGTATTTCTGTCCCAATTTCTTAGGCAGCTGAACAAATCTGCCTTGGTAAAGTGTAAACTGCGTACTTGCACTGAGCAGAGGTTTGTTTTGTTTTACGGTAGAAGGCTCACTAACAGCAAAGACATCTAAAGTGCAGAACTGATTTTATGAGATATGTTTGTAGGTTTGAGAATACTGGTCGATCACATTTAATTTGCACAATGTTCCTGGTGATATAAAGACAGTGATTTTTGAATATGATTTTAAGTATTTAGCAACTACGCCTTATATCATCAAAGAATCTTAACCTTAGGACCATTAGATTTTGCTTAAGCTCAGTTAGGGTCGTGTTTGACTAAGAGATAAATGCTGAGCTGTGCAGCAGAAAGTATTCTTAGAGACCAATGTACCCTAAAAAACTTAAAACAGTAGAAAAGAATCAACTAAGAAGGCTAATTCATTAGAGAATTATTTTAGTAGATGATCTATAATTGGAGATAAATGTTATGACTTAGGAGGTAGTTAAAACAATAAGGTAGAGAGTCAAAGGCTAACGAAACTGGGATGTGCTTATGTTGAGGGTTTGCCAACATGGAAAGATCAGCCAAAGCTTGGGTGATGAAGACTACGATGATGAAATCAATGGGACCCCAACGGGACCCCAGACTCAATTCATGGTTGGAAAAAGATGCAAGATGGCAGCGTTACTTCATGGATGAGACACTAGAAGAAATTTGATAATACGTGAATGATATAAAAAGGGGCGGGGCTGGAATGGTTAGGAGGTGATGTTCTTTGTTTAAAATTGCATAAATGCCCTCTTTTGAGATTGTTCTCTGAAGCTACTTTTGGCAAATAATTCTCAGTGGCTCATGACATGGATAATAAATGGAATGTTACATCTGGCAACATTCTGTTGTTGGGTATGATTTCTGGATCTTTGATTCATCTGGCAGCCTTCAACACTACAAACCTGTCTGTATGTGCATACATATATTTTAGGAAGATGATCCATACATGAGTGACAGGATTAGTCTGCTTAGGAAAGGTGGAATTCTGGTACAAAGGGATTGAAATTTCTATGTACAGAAGGGTTAAAGTTTCTACATAGTAGATCTGTTACAAAATTATATGGCATCACAGATAGACAGAAAAAGACTGGTGACAGTGCCAGTGCACTGTGCATACACTGTGCCCACAGAGATGTCTTTTGGACTAAGCATGGTCCCTTGAATTGAGATTCTTGTTATGTTTATAATCCATTTACAATACCATGACATTGTTTTATAATTTTTGGAGGCAATCAGAGCAAATGAAAAGGGCCAGAAAATACATAAACAAAGTAGAGGAAGCAATAGACTTAGGGAAAAGGATGAGTGAATGAAATTTTGTTCCTGGAGGTTTCCCAAAATAAAATGCATCTCTTTGGGTTTACTTCAAAAAACGTACTTCCTAGTAGAACTTTGTAGTGAGGTGGCATTTTCACCACATTTATTTGGTTGTTTTCTTCTCTGCTGCATGGAAATGCATGCATAGCTAAGCATGGAAACAAGCAACTACATTTTCAAAGTGTAGTTGTGTTCTCTTTATTTTCACACAGAGATTCTTCTTTTGATGTTTATTTTTTATTGCAACTATATGTAGAAATATGTAATTAATATAAATGTATATACTTTCCATAAATAGATACAATCCTCTTTCTATTTATATAGTATGATGAAATACATAAATACAAATATACTGATGTTTACAAATAGTAACAAAATATTTAAATGAGTAACATGAGTTTAATTTGTACTAGCCAGACAATGGAACAGTAAAACATAATGCTCAGTGTATCATCCCCTTAAGCATCTTGAATTCACGATCTGGTCAGATTAGTCCCATTTTGACATGACACATTTGCCAAGCAATCTAAGACAAATCTTTGTTTTACTATGAAATTATGGACAATATATCTATAAATGAATTTTTTTTCCATTCAATTGTTTCTCTTGAGAAGGCTGTTAAAACTTAAAGGTCATGATTTGAGCAGATTCATGTAAAATATTGGCAGCAATGGCATATCTTAAAATTCTATGCCATTCTCCTAATGTTACTCTATTTCTTAGTGGATCAACATTGCTATCAATTTGTCCACCAGTTTGCTGCTCAGGCTTCTATGCCTCAGTAGAGAATTTGATTTTAAAATGTTCCCTTTGCAAATAATATGATTATTTGAAGTGTTAGTAATGGCCTTTTGGGGAAAAAAAAAGTTAAAAATGTCTAAGTGAAACATGATGTGCAAGTTGTCAAAATAAATCATCC
Source organism: Neodrepanis coruscans (assembly GCA_013400695.1). Classification (NCBI taxonomy): domain Eukaryota; kingdom Metazoa; phylum Chordata; class Aves; order Passeriformes; family Philepittidae; genus Neodrepanis; species Neodrepanis coruscans. The sequence continues at coordinate 31,729 of VYZS01028872.1, read as the reverse complement.
TCTGACTAGAACCATTCCATGCATTCCTATGCTCTCTTATGCTGAATAAATGTGTGTGAAAGCCACTGAATCAAATGAAAACAGAAAGTCAAAATCTTCTGGACCTGTTGGAGCCCTGGGAAGAAACAGCTGAGATCCCAGTGACTGCAGGGCACAAGGCAAGAGGGAATGCAATGGGACGCATGTGCTGGGGCTGAGCTCCTGGGTGAGGACGGCCCATTGTGATGTCACTGATGGTGGATCCTGTCCACCTAGTGAAGGATGATGAATATCACAAAAGACCAAACGTCCCTTGCACCTTAAATGCGGGCATCCCACCTAGAGGACTCATGTTCAGACTCCAGCTGAGAAAGTCCATGAGTTTTGGAATGGTGAGTGAGGCCCTTGGTGCTGGTCTTGTTCTTAAGGAATTGCTGCTTGTAGCTCTCACTGTGCAAACACAAATCTGTTGAAGGATTTTCCCTGACACTGCCTGGTTCAGGCAGCTGGGGCACCCAGGAGGTGTGCCTGTAGAAGAAGAGGTGGTCTTGGAAGGGAAACCTCACCCAGGGGAGCTGGGAAGGTTTCCTTCTTGGGGTACCTTGGCATTTCTTCCACCCGACCCTGGGCCAGCCAACAACTATGGCCTCTCTTTCTGTCTGCTTGTGTGACAATTGCTGTTGCAGTGCTGGTGAGAGAATGGCTCAACATCCCAAGAAAGTCTGAGTGTTCCTCCTGCAAGACAAATTTCAGCATTTTGCATATTTCTTTAGGCAGGACATGATGAGGAGTGCTGAAGAAAGAATGGGGGAGAGCATCTCTTCTTCAGGTGGTGGTGGCCTCAACCAGCCACCCCAGCCAGAACCACTGAAGGCAACAGTAGACTCCAAATGCCCCATCTGCCTGAGAGCCACGAAAAAGCCAGCTTATGTGGCCTACTGCATGCACCAATTCTGCTTCAGGTGCATCCAGCGCTGGGCGAGGGTGAGAGAGGACTGCCCTGTGTGCAGGCAGCCCCTGGAGCAGGTGCTGCACTCTGTGCGAGGAGATGATGACTACGAGGTGTACGTGGTTGGTGTGCCTGCCCCCCTACACAGAAGGATGGCCATGGAAAGGGCTCGCAGCCGGGCCCCACAGCGGCGCTACAACCTGCGCAGGAGGCTGACCACCAACCAGCCCTCGGCTGGCAGGAGCGAGACCACCTCCAATGCCCCATCCCAGCTGGCTCCTGCACCCAGCACTTCTCTGGAACCAACCCCATTGAGGGCAGGCGAGTGCGTGGTTGGTCCTGACACTCTTCCAGACCCACACAGTATCACAGAATCTGAGTTATCCAACCTATGACCTAACACCATCTCATCAACTAAACCATGGCACTCAGTGAAACATCCAGTGTTTTTTAAACACTTCCAGGGAACGTGACTACACAGGAGTTTGTAGCTGAAGCCTCTCTGCAGTTTGCAATAAACAGTTTGTTGAATGGAAAAGAGTGGATGACTGTGGCCTCTCTCTCTCCCCCAGTCCAAAATTCTGGACTTTTTGATAGAATGGGCAAAGTGGTACATATTATTCATAACAAATTCAGATAGTTATCCTACAAAGTGAAAGGGGAAGCAACATACTCCTGAATAAACTTCTTAATAAATTAGATAATATCCATATTCAATATTAACATGATTAAGATCAGGGAAAATGTAAGTTGTCTATCAATACATTGAACTATACATGTGATAAACCAAAACCTAGCCATGATGGTCTTTTGTGGTATTTAGGTAATGTTGTACTTTTGTAAAACTGAACCAGAATGTCAAGGAAAATCACATTACCATAAAAACAGGGCTGAAAACAAGTGTCAGAAAATATTCTTTATGTTTGGCTGAATCTGTAAACTAGAAGACATATATATGCCATCTAATCTGCATTGAACAATTTGATTTAGAGGATGATTCAGATACTACATGATATTTCACCACTAATAGAATACAGTCAACCAAGAAATTAGAAAATCGCTTTTGTTTTGTATGTCTCCCAGTAATAATAACAGTAAGCATTCTGTTTTTTAAGTGTAATTAGTGTAGAGTTTTATACAATTGTAAATGGTAATATAATTACAGATGCAAGCTGTCTCCTAACACATAATTAAGTCAAATTTCCTATGCAGAAAAGCTTGTATTATGGTTTATGCATATTCATGAGCAGAGACACTTGATGTCATCTTTCAGCTCAAAGCTAAAGAAAAACTAACTGCGCACATCCTTCACAATTACTTAAATTTGACAACAGTCCACATTGGATATTTGTAGTCTTTTTTTTTCCTGACTAATATAACTGTGGTCCTTTTAATTCTATAATTGAAAATAGACATATCTCCATTTTTAAGTGACTTAATGTCATTATACATCACTAAGCTCAAAAAAATTTTTTTATGACTGACATTAAAAGGAAAGGTACATTAAAAGAGGGACTATTTAAACATTTGGAAGATCCATTGCAGCCTGGACAAAATAAATAAACTGCATTAGGGTCAAGAAGTCTCCGGAGTTGTTGCTCAGGAACTGGGACAGTTTTAGGGCCAGTATCAAATATGCTTGCCCTGCTCTCCATATATTATCTCATGGCTGCTGTTCCCACTGGTTTTGTCCATATTGTCTATTACTAACAAAAAAAAGTACTCTCATTCTGCCTTATTTTCTCCTCCAAAAATGAAATAAAAGAGACTGAGAGAAAAACAGGCCAGTTAAGAGATAACTGATGAAAAAAGGGAGAATTATAAGATGCTAATTAATAATAAAAAGAAAAAATAACAGCAATAATAAATAAATATGGACTGAGAATTGAAGGGGAGACAGGAAGAATAGCCCTCCTGATAGTACCTAATGTGCCCTGAAGGCATCCCAGAAGCTTGTGGATGTTTCCTGCCTGGTAACATGACAGATGAAAGAACAGAAATATGACCCATGGCTGTCAGAACTGGTGATATTAAAAAATTTACCTTGGGCAGGCAAAGAGGAGCTTGACAAAAAAGGTACCCTGACCCAGTGAGACATTGGATGGGAAAGCTAAAAGTGAAAATGAAAAGACGAGGAGAAGAGTATAGCCAGAATCTGAGGAAGAGGATCTGGAGGGACTAAAGAAGAAGTAACCTGGTAGCCTCCGTGCCTGAAAGTGCAAAAGTCTTCTCACTACAATAAAAAGAAGGCTCCAGCCCTGTGAAGCAGGCTGTGCAAATCCACATGCCCCTGCCCTGTGTGTGCCTTAATAAGACTCAGGTAACTGGGCTCAGTAGCTCCTTGGTTTGAAACAGTGTGTCTATGCCTGTAAGAGGGAAATCCTTGTCTTGGAATAGGTAGAGATGTAAGGTCACATATGTGAGGGTTTTTCTATCAGGACAGCTGTTTTCAGAACATTACACAGACATTTGATGTAGTCTGGTTCAAGGGGTGGTGGTGAAAAGAAGCACAAGTTATTCCCTATTGTGTAACTGAGAGAGCACAGTACAACTGGGAACTACCTTGGTTGTGCTAGTAAATTTAGTCTTGGGCATTTAAAAGTACACACACAATGAATGCATATGGCCAGTGTCTGACAGACACATCTGTATTACAGTAGGAACAGATGGGTGTATAGATGACTAAAAATATTTCATCTTAGGGGGACAGATACAAATATTGATCTCTCTTGCGGTTTGGGAAAAATGACCCTGAAAACAGCAGCTTGGAGGTGACCAATTTTCTACAGTTTATTCATGTAATGCTTAAAAAAAAATGGCAATGCTTTGATTTGTAGGCCTCCTTTCTTCATGCTCCCAACACACCTTGGCCAGTCATTTTATTATGTAGGTGTTTGAGTGGCTGAATTCCACTACAGCAAATATTTGAAATTCCTTATTTTAAAGCAGAACAGACACAGCAGTAAAAGGAATTGATTTTACATCTGTTTGGCTATTCAGACCAATAATGCTTCTGCAATCAATCTGTTAAAGAAAAGCATTAGCAGATGTACCTGTCAATCACATTAATTCAGCACTGAGTCAGATTTGTCAAACTCTGTATCAGATCTTCAAACTTTATTCTTTGAAGTCTTTTACTTTAGTTTTTAAGACTACAGATAACATCATCACATCACTTCACTTGATTCTGTGTGATACAAAACAAAGGTTGTTTTATGGGCTGTTTCAAGGAGAGGTGAATAACGCATTGGTCAGTGAACTTAAGTTCGAAAGCAGGTTCTTTGCCCAGGACACAAATGGAGATCCTTTTCAAAAGCAACTTAGGTTTTCTTAGTGAAATTGTGGCAGGTAAAATTTAGAAGTAAAATGAAACTTCAGAGAAGATATCCTAAAAGCAGTAAAACACTAAAAAAAGTAAAAGTACTAAAAGGGATCTTCACAGATCTCCCAGAGGAGGCTGTGGAAATGTAGCCAAGCAGAGAAAATCAAACACAAATAATTGAGCTTACTAAAAGTAGCACAAATAACATTGTGGAAAGCGTTAATATAGCATTTCTATTCTTACTTCAGTATTTCTGTTACATCAAATGTAGCTGTTTCAGCACGTGCTCATTTCCGTATCTGTTCATCAGCAGTTCTTCTTTTGGGACAGATACTTGATGGTTACACCAGCATTACAGCTCTGCAGTGTGTGGCTTTGTGCATAACCTGTTTGTGACCCACACCACAGACTCTTTCAGCTGGCATATAGCACACACACAACACATGAGGTTGTAAGAGCCCCAAGAGCTCCTGAGACCTCTTCAAATCTTGCTTGAGAGAGCTAACTCTCATGTGTTACTTCTCATTATCTCTGTGAGCCCAGCGTTCTAGGACAGCTATAATTGAAAGTACAAGAGAAATTTGTTCTTTCAAAACAGGATAAAACTTAAGTCCAAACTAAACCTGCAGTCTGTTAATAGATATCATGAGGTAAGGTAAAATTGGTTTAGGCCAAAGCTCAGCTACAATTATAGCAGAATACACCTGTATGCTGGTATAGGTGCACCACTGTCTGCTTTATGCTTAGAAAGCTGCAAATGTCTAAAGACCTTACTGCCCTGATGCTCCTCTTGACCCACACAGTGGCAGGGTCAATGCTTTGGCCCCTCAGTATCCCCCTCTAGTGCTTCCAACGAACAGCTTAGTGCTTTCCAGGGCTCGTATGTGTCATGACCAAAGAGCTAACAGATGCTGAGAATGCTTTCTCATAAGTCTTAGAATTCTTTGAAGAAGTCTGAAAACGCATTATATAATGGTGGTTCAGGGTAATAAAGAAGGCAGTCAAAGCTCAAAGAGTTTGGATGACAGCCATAAAACTGTTTTAAACAATATATACTATAGAGAAGCAAGAGGAAGATTTTCTCACAGACAGTATGAATTACCAACAGTTAGGTAGGAAGCAGTGTAGAAATAATTGTTCAGTTCTCATAATAGAGAGGAATTACCATGGGGAGAATTGCTCTTACGTTGCTGCTTTTCAGCATCCTCCTGAAGAATCCAGAAAGTGGAGACACACAAGATATCAAGGTTTGCTAATGATATAAAATTATTCAAGCTTGTTAAAACTAAATTGGCTGCATGTTTTTTTATGCTTCCCCATGTTACAAGCACAACACACAAACACACAACTGCCGCTATTTTGATTATTAAGGAAATTCAAATGAATATCAAGACTACACTAAGAGTTATTGAATCTCAGCTTTCATTTGTAGAACTGTTTCACCTGCTTCCTCTTGTCAGATAAATTGTTTGTATTCAGGATAGAACCTAGGAGTTAAATTACAATTGCAATAAAAACTCATTATTTATTTGAGTACCAGTCTGTTCCTTTAAACAGATTTTCTTAAAGCCAAAAGTGATTTTAGCTCGATTTTTAAAACTACATTTTGGCACAGGACATTCAGCTTTTTTTCTCAGAATAAGAACTTCATCTTTGCCTCTTTTGAATGAGATAATATGTCCAAAATGTAAACAAATAAGAGCATCCTAAAACTCTAAAACTCAACTCTAAGAATAAAAGGGATCAAAAAGTAAATGATGCAAGCTTTGGTGTTACATTATGCAAGATAAAGTGTTATTTGAAGAAAGGCCACAGACATCAATAGTGTGGTGTTGCATAGCCTTATGTTTTATACTGTGAGAAGTTATCATGCAAAACGGTTGCATAGTCTTTTTATTCTGTTTTAAAAATATTGTTTTTAAAACCTGTTTTAAAACATTGCAGAAGAGGAAACAAATGTATACAGTTTTTGTCTGAGAGAAAAATGTGCCAATCTGTGGCTTCACAGAAGTCTCTACACGATATTTCCTTATAGAATGTTTCCTTGGAGAATAAGTTGTAGTAGAAGGGCATGGATGAGATAGCTGGAACAATTTCCAGGAAGAGCAAGTTCTGTCCATTTAGCACAAGCTTTTTCATATAGAGATAAAAATTAATAAACAACTTCACAAAAAACCTATAGATTTTGACACTCCCAAAGGCTATCAGAGTTGAAAGTTTTCGCATTCATATGGAAGTTATTTTGGCTAAAACAAGACTAGAAAAGCAGGCCGTTCAAACTGATCACAAAATCCAATCTTCGTGGTACAACAGGATATCATGGAAGAGCAATCAATCTGGCATAGACCTATTCAGTCAATACTTGTGCCAAGTGTGTGTACAGCTTTGGCTAACACAGCTAAGGACTTCATCTGAGGAGTGATTCCAAATGCATTTCTTTTAGCTAAGGAGAAATAAGAATCTCAATCACAAATGTGTATGCTGGATATTACATGGAAAAGGAAGTTAGGTACAGTCTGATTTCGAGAAAAGCAGATAGTACAGCAGTTTTTTTTTTTTTAGACACTGAACTATGCTCAGCAGTCAGAGAATCATCTGGAGGTAGACCCCAAAATCCATCAATGCAGCAAGGGAGGATTCTGTGCAACTTGTCCACTGAATTCCTTGGGACTATACACAAAACCCCACTATCTTGGCTACCTGCTTGCCTTGCCTCCTCCAAGTGGAACCAATATTACAACCTTTACCTGAGTCAGATCCTGCAGTTTTCCAATAACTAGATGGGCGAGTGGGGAAGATGGGGATGATATCAGAGTTGAGAGTGATTAAGGAATATTGAAAAACTGTTTTTTGCTGGAGCTGACCAATATTTCTGAGAAGGTAGAGGCATCTGAATATTGGGCTCAAGCACTTATAGGCTCAAGCAGCTACAGGCACAGGTAGGTACCTGCAATATTAAATGGGAAAAAAAAAGGAAATATTTACTAATGACAGATCAGAATTAACAGGCAAGCCAAAAAACACATCAGTCCAAATACCATTCAGTGTAAGCTGGAAGCTAAGCTAAAACACTCTGAATATTAATAGAAATGTTATGTCTCGGGTTTACCTTTGGGCAGAAGTGAATGCATGAGAACAAACTCTTCTTGGCCTGTGACAGCCTGACCCTATCAAAACCAAGTAACACATACAGCAATTGTGCTGCAGGCAGAACATTTAGGGCTATTGAAAGCTGTGTTCAAACCACAGGCCATTATATGCCAAAGGTTTCTTCTCGCTGTGGATCACAAAATTTTTTTGTCAGACCATAACATTTGCATCTTAACAGCACTATTTTACAACAGTTTTTGCCACACTTTAAATTTTATTGTCATATTTTGCAGAGGAATCAAAAGAGAGAGATTCATAATTTCACTTTAATATCCATTCTGCTGTTCAAATTGCTCTTTTTTTGAAACCACTATTTGAACAACATGGCCTGCTGAAGCTTATGGATTTATGGCTAAGGAAAAATAATATGGCTCCTCCATCTAGCTGTGGGGTCTGCAGCATAAAAAAAGAAAAGAATCTTTTATGGATGGTCCAGAGGAAGGCCATATAAATGATCAGAGGGATGGAACAACTCCCCCGTGAAGGAAGGCTGAGAGACCTAGTTTTCTTTGGCATGGAGAAAGCTTTGGGGAGAACTTGTTGTGACCTTTCAATGTTTCATGATAAACATGGACAGAGACTTTTTAATAGTACTTTTAGTGACAGGACAAAGGCTAACAGTTTTAAACTGAAAGAGAGTAGATTTTGATTAAAGGGAGATTTTCTTTACTATGAGGGTGGTAACACACTGGAACAGGTTGCCCAGAAAAATTATGCATTGAAAAATGCATAACTGGAAATGTTCAAGGTAAAGTTGGATGCAGTTTTATCTAGTGAAAGGTAGCAGGGGAGTTGGACTAGATAATCTTTAAAACTCTTTTCTCGTCTTCCAAATTCCCTTCCCAACCATTCCATGGTTTGTCTATGAGTGTATGATTTTAAAACACTTCTTTGCTGGGAAAGATACGTGTGAGTTAGGGGTAGATTCAGCAGATGGCAGTAAACTAGCAAGCTTTTCAAGTTTTGTTCTTCAATTTTTGGCAAAGAGAATCTGAATACCTCACATACATCAGGTCTGTTTTGTAAGTTTACATGCAATATTTTTTCCAAATATTTTTAGTAATAAAAATATAGTACTTCTGTGACATATTTGAATCTAGTCCTCACCTTTCAGTCCTCAGTTACTGTTTTGCTCCAAGAAATATTCTTGCTATGAAATCACTATGCAGTCAAAATTTTCCAAATAGAAGTTTTCCTGTCAAAATAAAACATACCTATTAGAAGAGATATTTACTTTATACAATTTACTTTATTCAGTATCTGGCCTTTCAGCAAATGTTTGTCTAGACTACTTCCCATGAATTGGTTCTGGCATATCAGACATCACCACCACTGAGTGGCTCAGCAGAGCTAACAAACACAGGAACTGTGCAAACCCTACTGGTCACCACACTTCCCCCTGCATGATATTTATCAGGATAGGAATACAATGAAAAATGTGATAGAATGTGGCTTTAAAGTGTTACACCTGTGATCAACAGGATTATTCCTTACTGACCAGTAATAGTGACTGTGTTCATTAGTTTCAAGATCATCTACAATATTTTAGTCTACCTCTCTCACATTTAAAAAAAATTACTCAAAAATTAAGATAATTTACAGAATAATAATTTTTCTGTCTTATGATTTCAGGTGTACAAAACTTTTAATTACTAGAGTTCTCCAAGTATTTTTAGAGTGCTTTAAAGAAAAAACTCCAACCATCTTCTTTTAATCCATGTCATTAGAACATTTAAAGTCACTGCTCAGTTTAAATAGTGTAATTTTCCATTTTCCGTACTTAAAAATTATCACCTTGTGGATTGTTTTTGGTGCAAACCCACTTTCCATTTTCACCAAGAAATAACACAAGAACTTCATAGTCTAAAGAGCACTTCAAATAATGCTCTTTAAATGCATCTATAAACTTCTTCCTTTAAGGACCTGATGCTAAATACACTGTCAAATTTATGTGGGAATAAATGAGAATTTAAGAACACTAAATAGAAGCAGTAGTGTATAACTACTTCAAATAAAACAATACATATTCTATAGGTATTTTTGTCTTGCTGCCAGACAGGAGAGAAACTCAGAGAGTTCAATTTTGTCTTGGTGTTCACAGGTCTATTTTATCTGATTCCAATAGCTGTTCAAATTAAATAATTTTGTATGGAAAAAAACCCCATTTGCTTCCCACAGATTTCTAGTGCATGATATCAATATAAAGAACATTTCCAGCAGATGGGAAATGATCCTTCCTCTCTGCTGGTATAACCACATCCGGAGAGCTAGGTCCAGTGCTGTGCTCCTCAGTACAAAAAGGTCATGCAGCAAGTCTTGCCAAGGGCCACTAAGGTCATTTAGGGATTGGAATATCTGTCATACAAAGGCTGAGAGAGCTGGATCTGTACAGATTGGATAGAGCTCAGACATATGTTATCCATGTGTATGAATAGCTGACTGGGGGAAAGTAAAGACAACAGAGACCAGTGCTGCCAGGGAAGTGGGTGTGGTGGTTTTACCACAAATTCAGTGATTTTGGAGCAGAGACTCTGAGAGAAATCACAAACACACCCCCAAAAATGAAGAAAACACACAAAAATCACAGTTTATTTTGCGCAAACACCAAAACCCGACAAATAAAGTGCAAGACAGACAAACAAATTAAATTTTTCCAGGGCCCGCGTTTGGGGTGAGGACGCTCTGGAGATAGTGCTTGTCTCTCTCTCCCTCTGAGCCCAGCTGAGAGACTCCACAGTATTTAGAAGGGAGCGCGTGGTCTCGAGGGCCCCTTAGCCTTGAACCTCTGCCCGGTTTCAACTGAGGAAAACAACTCAAGAAGATTACAAAACCGCGCACCCCCTTCCCTCCCTTTCAGCCCGAGGAGAGATTTAGTGCTGAAAGGGGGAAAAA
>VYZS01028866.1:3104-19415 GCA_013400695.1 Neodrepanis coruscans | reverse complement strand
TTTATATCAAAATTTAGTTGCAATTATGCCTCAGCTGTGAATATTTGACTCAGGAGGTGAGTCTCCTCATTGCTACTGTATGATGCTGTGAGGAGGTGTCAGCAACACCACAGACTCCTTCTCTCCTTCAGTGTTGAGCATTGCTTATTAGACCTCTTAAACTCCTAGAACTCATTACAACAAAGAATGCTGTCCTTCAGTAAAAACATGAGTAGCCAGGCCCAGTTTTACCCCAGGTAAGATATTTTTATCTCCAGAATGACATCAGCTACTACTTTAGATCCTTCTCTTTAAATTCTCAGTACACTTATAGCTTCATGGCACCTCTTTGACTTTAACTAAGCTCTGAAAACTCTGCTTAAGGACATGTGGTCTCATTAATAAGACTGGTGTTTCCTGGACATGCTTGCTTACTAATTATGGGCACAATCAGAGTTCATTGTCCTTCAAAACGCTGGGAAACATCTTTCTTTAATCTAAGGAAGTAGAATGCTTGCTTTAGTACTCTGATGTTCTCCTGCGGCACTTCAATTCACAGACTTTGGGATGGCTGTTCATCATTCTTCAAATTCTTTTATTATAACACCTTCTGCAGCCACTGATCTGCCCCTGGGCTTGTGCTATCCATAACAAATCTCCATAGTGACTCAGCCTGCTGCTCATTCTAACTTGATACAGATCTCAGAGCAGTGCTACACAACCAGCTCATGGATACTATCTGAAATCTGTTCATTTACTTTTGTTCTCAGTAATGAACCAGGCTTCTTAGCCATGCACAGATAAAGAGGGCTTGGATTCTCACATTCCAAAACACAGAATGCTGTCACCTCTTCAGGTTTTGCACCACATGTTGCTGTTCTCATCATCCCACTCCAGTACCCTTCACATTAGCAGTAAGTTCCCCTGTCAGCCTCTGATCCCTTTGTGGTGCTCAGTGCTTCTTGTGAGATGCTGAGCCTCCACTTCTACCTACTTGTCTGAAAATAGGAAATGCTTTGCCTCCCCCATGACTCAATCTTTACTTGGCATTCTTTTCAAATCCACTAGACGTTGCAATTTTAATATAACAAAAGCCTGGGTAGAAACAGTTGTTATAGTAATGGCTGCATTATCATCTTTGGCTCAAAATTGCTTTCAGATAATGGATCTTATTTTCTACTGCCTACAATCTCTGGTCTACTTCTTTAATTTTTATTTATGTATTTTACAGGCGCATAATAAACCAAGAGAGAGCATATCCTGCTGACAGGGGTTGTATCTTCTGTCTTTATTAAAGGCAAACCTTTTGCAGAGTTCTGCTTTGAATGGAAGGTTTGACCAGTTAACCTCCTGAGATGTCTTCCAACCTGAATTATACTTCAGATCCCAAACACTTTTTCTGCTACAGCCTGTTCAGTTTGATTGGCAGCCATAAACATTACACCACTTACATGCAGCACCACTGTATTATGCATTGTATAATCTTGTTTTTTCCAGGTTCTTTTTTCCACACATCTTTCACAAATAAAGCGTTGGAAGAGTAAAGGGAGTTTATTATACAATGAAAGCAATTTGAGACTTCAGGTATATCGGTGTTAAGTTTCCCTACAGCAGCTCAGTCCTGAACTCTCTCCTAGGTCTTTGACATGGAGCTGTGATGAAAGCCAGAAAATCAGGGTATTTTTCCTTTCCTTCAGGAAACAGATCAGTATTTCTTTTTCTTGAAGCAGCAGAAACACAAATCACGATCTCTTCGTTTCCCTCACACAAACACTTTTAGCAGCAGAGAAACAACTGGACATGGCGTTTAGTGCTATGGTTTAGCAGTAAGTGGTGTCTGCTCAAAGGTTGGACTCTGATCTTGGAGGTCTTTTCCAACCTTAATTATTCTATGCTAGAAATGGGTAGAATTCACATAAAATCACTGAGAAGACATCAGTAGGCAGGTACATCCCACAATGCTGATCTCANGTGTTAAGTTTCCCTACAGCAGCTCAGTCCTGAACTCTCTCCTAGGTCTTTGACATGGAGCTGTGATGAAAGCCAGAAAATCAGAGTATTTTTCCTTTCCTTCAGGAAACAGATCAGTATTTCTTTTTCTTGAAGCAGCAGAAACACAAATCACGATCTCTTCGTTTCCCTCACACAAACACTTTTAGCAGCAGAGAAACAACTGGACATGGCGTTCAGTGCTATGGTTTAGCAGTAAGTGGTGTCTGCTCAAAGGTTGGACTCTGATCTTGGAGGTCTTTTCCAACCTTAATTATTCTATGCTAGAAATGGGTAGAATTCACATAAAATCACTGAGAAGACATCAGTAGGCAGGTACATCCCACAATGCTGATCTCACAATATTAAAGTTCATCTTAACTGCAAAAAGGACACAAGATTTACAATCCGAATATTTAGTTAGACAGAAGTAAAAGCTCTAGGTCTACTTGTCTAAAGACAAATTTGCATTGTCCAAGGTGAATTCCAAGTCATTCATATATTGTATTTATGGGTACTCTGAGTCCCTCAGTGTGTGCAAGGGAAATAATTCACCTGAAAGTGGTCTGGACAGCAAGTTTCTAAATAATTTCATTCTTTTTACTAGGACTGTTATAGGACTACATGTAATCTAATTGCCTATGTTCCATGTTCCCAAGACTACCCATAAAATGTAATTTTATGCCAAAGTTGATGATATTTAGTTATTTATAGATAGGTGGGAAGCAGAGTGCTTTTTGCCATGCTCTTAGAAATAGACATGAAATTATGTCCACGTACTGTCAGAGGAAGATGATGTCTCCATGTTGTTCTAAAAATCACATCAAGCTCTACAGAAACCACAAATGAGTGTATTAACATTGTGCCATTTGAGTGAGGTCTCACTCAATTGCTCCACAAAATATTGACTTCTGTCTGTGATTGCCTCTCAGAGATTATGATTCCCTTTAGTCTGAAAGATGCTATACTTCTTAGCAGAAACTCTATACCAAGACCAATCTCAGCTGTTGCACCACCATTTCAGTAACAGGTGCATCATTCTTGGACTGAAATCCACATCATTAATTCTGTCATCTTTCCAACGTGCAGATAAATGTTATGGCTGAAAAATGAGAGTCCCAGCATCCAATATAAAAAAGCAACCAGACCTAGTCAGCTGCAAAACACTGTATGCTTTAAGACTTTTCTTGGTAACATCCAATTTATTAAATTTCTACACAAGATATACAACTCTGTGGATCTCAGCATTTTTCTTTTGTGAGAAAGTGTGATCTACCGTATCCTAATAACTCAGGCAACATAATCATGTGAATAAATAGTGGCCTTCTAAACTCAACATAATCTGGTGTGTTGATTTTTGTGTATTGAAGAATAAAGCTTTATAGAAATAATGACACAAAGAATGCATTTACTAATATACAGAAGCATGTAACAAATATCATGAGTATAAGAAAAAAAATGTGGATGTTTGCATAAATAACAGGATTAGAGATGTTGTTTAATTAACTGATGCTACCTATAAACATTCTGGAAAGACTGTAAAGTATAGGTCCTCCATAGTTTCCTAGCAACAAAATTTTCTCTGCTTTCTCAGAGTATCATGAAGTTGTTGAGTCCTCCTACACACAATTTGAAATCAGGGATGAAAACAAGGATGACCCATCTTCCAGACTAGAAGCAGAAAGCTGTTTCAAATCATACTGAAACACAGCTCAGTAACAAGCATTGCTGGTTTAACTGTATTTTGTTTGCATCTTTAACATGGTCGAAGGCTCAAATGTAGCCATCTGGTAATCAACACTTGTGATGAAGAGGATAACTCAACAACACATGGAAAGTAAGGAATGTGGCATATTTTAAAGTAACTTCAGTGGCCACCACAAGAACTAAAAATAATTCCCAAAGATAGTGGCAGAAAGGAGAAAGGTTTTTGACTGGCAGCTGTCCCCTTGTTTTCTCTAGACAGCATTAGAACGGGAGTAAAATAGAAGACAATCCCCTCTTTTCTCCTGTATTTCACATTGATTCTCTTAAGAAAAATTCTTTTGAGTTTTTTTTTTCAGAGATAGCAAAAATTGCTTTCTGCTAATCAGTCTCAGTCTTTGATATTATTAGTATTCCATCTGTAATGAAATTTAAAATTGCAAGTAAGATTATTTTAAAGCCCTGATAGTTACTTATAATGCCTAAATCCATGCTCATAGATAAAAAAATAAGGGTCATGGTCTAAGCAGAAACTTCCCACCAACAGAAATAACAGGTGCTTTTTCAATTTGGGAAGGTAGCTTTCATTTCTTTAATCACTTAGAAAGCAGATTGAAGAGTTTGCCAATCTACAACTAATTGCATCTATAATTTGCAAGACTGGTACCTTTCTAGGCACAGGATAAATCACCATCTCACAAAGGAATGGTAAAATACCCTTAAGAAAGTAAAACCTAATATCACTAAAGTAGTAGAAAATTATTAAATGCCCAGGCAATCCAAATTAAAGTTTAACATAGAAAACCGTTTTCTTATGAGCAAAATCCTACCATAAATGAATAGAAAACTAACAAAATCCTCATGGCAAAAAAAGGTACATGAATATTTTTGCTGTTCAGTTTTCATAGGAGTCTTGTTTGTATAAGTTAAGAGAAAAAGGGACAAGTTACTAGTTTACTTTTTCACTTCATTTCATTTGGAATTAAGGTGTTGTAAGAGCACCTTACAAGGCACTGAGGTGTTTGAAGTTAAGTTTCAGTCTTATCTTTAAGTCCAATATTCCAAACATCATAGCATAGGTTTGCACCATTACCAGGCTGCAGTCTCAGTCTGTAACAGCTTTCTCAGCTCTTCTCTAAGAGGAGTCAACACCAGACAAAGGCAGAACCATAATTCATAATTCATAATTCAGCAAGGCCAGTGTCTAAAAATATGTCCATACTATGGTAGGTATTCAGAGCTGATGCCCTGTATCTCTTACTTCAAAGAAAAAGGTGGGGGCAGAAAATACTGCACTCTTCCATATTTATCCTCCCAACACAAGATGTAAAAGCACTGCCTATACCATGTGTTACAAAGATCTGGATCTTTGAATATCTACTGGCACATGAGTAAGAATTGAAATAATGCACGTCTTGTTCATTATTTGAATTCTAAATCAAAAAGGGGAGTGTTTGCAGATCATCAATAATGCATTATTGCAACTAAAATCTACTAACATTTTGCATGCAAAATGTATATATGCCTGACTAGCTTCCAGACATCAGTAAGAATCTAAGTCTCCAGCATGACAAAATTGTTTAAAATCTGTTACAGCACGTTTCATGAGTATATCAGCCTGTGGAGATGCTTCTCTGTTTAATACATTCAGTAACAATGGCACTTGGGTATGAAAGACATAGCATCAAATACTGAAGAAAAATATTAGCCAACAAGTTTAGAAACAGTACCTCCTAGGACAGACTTATTTAAATACTGTTGAGAAAGAATTTGTGAGAGAAAACAATCTTTATATTTGGAACCCAGAAAAACGTACAATCCTACCCTTATGTCTGGACAGTCTAAAAACAGACACATCAAACACAAAGAAGGTAGTGAAGCTCTGTCAGATATAACAATGGAAAGAAAAGAGACTGCTTCCTACGATAGGTTTTAAGGCTCAGTTTGAAGGAGGAAAGCTTGAGCAGCAAACCACAGAGACATCTCACCGATCTCTTATTTAGCAGAAATGAATAACCCAACAGCTCATGAGATTCAGGTGAAAGTCTGTCCTCCACATTTGACTGTAAAATCAAGCTCCTCTGTACTTCATTTCCTCCTCTTTTAACAGAACAAAC
This sequence comes from Neodrepanis coruscans, assembly GCA_013400695.1. NCBI lineage: Eukaryota > Metazoa > Chordata > Aves > Passeriformes > Philepittidae > Neodrepanis > Neodrepanis coruscans. Next base: position 13,626 of record VYZS01028866.1, on the reverse strand, counting down.
AAACAAACCAAAAAAGTTATTATCCTTATTTCACAGTAGGCCTGTAAGGATAAACGTATTAGACATAGATGCTATGACAGTTGGGCTACTTTAGCATTTATAATATGATAAAATTGTATTTGTGTGAACATGCAAGGGTGATTTGCCAATGGAACAGTAAAAAAGCATGAATCCTAAAAGCTGCCACAGGCAGATCTCCAGCACTCATACAAGGAATAGGCAGGGAAGGATATCAGCTAAGTTCCATATGGAATGAAGATCAAGACCAGATGCAGCTGAAATGTGAATGGAGGAGCCACAGAGCTCTGTATGTGCCACAGGACAGCATCATATAACTGGGAATACATGCAAAACATGGGCAGTTCCAATTAGCTCTGTTACCAGCTCCCCTGGCAAGTCATATCTGTAGAGATTTACAGACAAATATATTATTAACTGAGCCTTGAGAAAAAAACATTTCAGATTCTAAATAGCCCAGTCTTTAGGTCTATCCTTGTAATAAAGGAAATAGTCACAGAGCTACAGTCACAGAGCTTTAGCTTATAACTATGAATACGTAATTGCACTATTTGTACTAAAAGCAAAAAATAAATAAGTCATGAAATGTCAACTTTCTCCATGCAGAGCTTCATTTAACATGCATCTAGCTAGTACATAGATTGCTGTTAATAAACCTTTTGTGCTTTTCTCTGCACTAGTATTGTAACCAGTGGAAACTATGAAGTTCAGAGCTCTAAGCATATGGAATTTTCCAGGTCACATGTTAAACCAAGTGCTGGACTGTGCTGGGCAGAGAACTTTGAGAGGGGAAAAAACTGAATTCTAACCATATGTTTTGAAATGAAACAATATGCTCATTCTGTTACAGCTGAAAACTTTTATAACTGCTTTACAGTTAGCAGCAATAAAAAGCGAAAGTCATTTTGAAGCAACGTTTACTGTCAAACAGCAAGTAATTACAGCACAGTAATGAGAATGCCCAACATATATACACAAGCATGACATCATACAATTGAATTATATCATTTCCATCATAATATTTATTAGTGTGGTTATACAAAGATAAGACAAGAATTAAAATAAGTGGGACTCGGTTTTCCTTTTAACTATTCCATGCTGAGACTTTGTCTTTCAGAGGATGATGAAAAATAATCTCTCCTTCTACTAACTGAACTATGATCAGTAGTAGAAAAGTGTGACAATTCAAGAGTTTCACATTTAATTGCAATTACAGCTTAGGCAATGCACCCAGAAAAAAAAAAAATCCCACATAGAAAATAGGGTAAGGCCAGTGCCTAGAACACCTTGGAGAGGCATCCACAGCTGCATTCCATGATCCCAAATATACTGTTATGAGGCAGCCCCCTCTGCCACTGGGGGAGCTAGAAAAGTTCTCTTGTATGTATGTCCCTGCAAAAAATACAAACTTGCTCTTCATCTTTGAATTAAACTGTGCTCTTGTTAGGGAGGTTTTTCAGGTTGCATTTATGCCAGTAGAAAGAAAATAACAAGAATAACAAAAAGAGAGAGAGAGAGACACTAAACTCGCCAGCTCTCAGATGTTGTACTTCCTGTGGTATCTGGGATTATTTCTGTGATTTAATATTGAGATCTATCTGTTGTTACATTGTTTCTATTGCTATGTTGTTTGCATCATGCTTGCAGATTCTCCACATATTCTGTGGTCAGAATTTGCATTGGCTTCTCACAACAGAGTCCTAGAATCACTTAAATTTAAATGTTTTTCCTTATATGATACTAACTTACGTAGTTACAATCAGCAGTATTTGGAATGCCATTTTAAATTTAATGCATAAGTAAGAAATTTTTTCATGAAATAAAAACAGTAAGTGTTTTAACAGTACAGGCTCAGGTTATGACAACAACGTTCCAAATTACTTAACAACTAACTTTTCACTCCAGAAGTTGAAGGTTTTTGTGTCTAAATTGAACATAGCAATGTTTGTATTCTGGGGCCAGAATGCTTGAGGCCTTTTATCTCTTCAGGCCCAACCTTATTTGAAGGCAGGGAAGCGTGCTAAGATCCACTTTCTCTACAGAGAATGTCTTTACATTTGTCAAGAGAGTCAAGCTTATTCTGATGCAATAGACAATTTGCTGAATGCAGCCTCAAAGCAGCACCCAGACATCTGTATGGCTTTGGAGGCGAGAGTTAAAGAGTAAAGATATCTGTGGTCTACAACTACAGGCATACACCTCTGGCTGGAGATTGCAGTGTGCTGCAGGTTCAAGGCACTGGCTGGCTTTAGGATGTGACGTGTCTATGGATGAGTTACATCTCCAATGTCTGTTTTAGGATAGTGTTTTGTTCCTACTCAGAAAAGTACTCCTGCTACTACTTTCCTGGGAATTTTGTGATAGAATTCAAATGATCTTTGGTCTATAACAGCAAGAAAAACTAGAAAGGAGTAATAGCAAAAGGGGAAGAAAGACCAGACTAACAGAGCTGAAAAAGTGGCCTTAACGATTTGATTTAAGGGATGGCTCATGACTGTAGTAGGTTGTAGGACAGAAGAAAAGCCTGCAGAGTTCAACTTATAAATTTTTCAAACTCAGAATTCCAAACAATCCTGTGACATGGCAGTCACTTATCAGTTATTGCACTATCTCCCTCAGAAAAACATGCAAACAGGCAGCAGCAGAATTCAGACTTTGAATATACTGGGCACTGATACCCAAGAAGAACTGACACTTCTCCGTTGGCCTCCACTGTTCTAATGACTAATTTTTGAGGACACTGGTGAAAAGAGACGAGGTGAAGACGGAGGGGTCAGGGGAGATGCCCACAAGAGTGTTGGAAACGGACAGGAGATGCGATGGCAGTGTAAAGGACTGCAAGTTCGGTCATTTCTGCTCTCAGAAGTCCTTCCTCAGGGGGGCCACATTTGTCACCCAACCCCGCGGACCCGGCAGGGCCGGGCAGCCCAACTTGTGTAACAGCCCGGGGAAGGAGCCGCTCCTCCGCCGCGCCCCCGCTGCCTCCGCCCTCGCCGAGCCCGCCCGGCCCCGCTCCTCCTTTGCAGCCAATGGCACTAAGCGAGGTGGCTGCATGTGGTGGCGCCGACCCAGCGCCCGGGCTGGGAGCAGAGGAGAAGGCAGCGGGCTCCGCTCTCCAGCTCCGGGCGCTCCTCCTGCCAGCGGCCGCCCGAGCTGCCCCTCGGACCCGCAGCCCCGCCGGTACCTGCAGCATGGATTCGGACTCCGGGGAGCTCAGCGAAGGCGAGCCGGTCTCGCCCGCAGGTAAGCGGGGACTGGACGGACGGGAGCCACCCGGCCCCGTGAGCGGTGGGTCCGGGGGGACCACGCCAGGGAAGGGGTCTGGACCCCACCCGCTGCCTCCGAGGCAACTCCGGGGCAGCGCTGCGGGGCTGAGGGGAGAGAGAAGACGGGAGGGCCAGCCCCGCTCCAGCGGCCCCGGCGGACCGCCGGCACCGACAGAGCCGAGCAGCCTTCCCTCGCCGGGTCGGGCCGCCCCTCCGGCGGCTGCTCGGGCACGGACACCCCGCGGGCTGCAGGGGTGCGGCTGCCCGGGGTGCGGGAGAGCTGCCCCGAGGAGCTCAGCTGTGCTGTGACAGCCGGTTAAATCGCTGTGCTGGCGCAACGTGATGCTTTATATCCAGAGGCAGCAAAGTTTCTGAGGTTTGGTCGCGGCTATTCCGCTGTCGCTCCGGGACCACTGAGCCTGGCCCACGTGCAGCGCCCCTTCGGAGCTGGCTCGCAGGCCCCCGGGCTTTTGTTTTGAAGTCCTAACTTGTCACCAAAAAACATGCTGTCTGGCTGCTATAACCCACATAGTTCTTAGATGAGACGGAAGAGAAAAAAAAAATCTGGCATTTCCAAATCTCCACGTTCGTCTGTCTTATGCAAACGAAACCATGACTGATGTGCCGTAGTCCTGCACACACGATGGATGAGAAATACAAACTTGTGTGAATACCAGCACACACACACAGAGGTAGGTTCGCTCCAACAGCACAGCACACGTCCCGGTGCTGGACCACAGAGATCCGCGATCAGCTCCCGGCCACCCCGTTCCTGACACACACCTCTGGGTGTCTGACTCGGGGATCGGCGGCAGTGTCACCCTGCCCGCAGGGGAGGGGCTGCAGCGCTGTCAAACACACGGCTGGCACACGACAGACCCTGGACGGTCACTGACATCATGTGCAGAAGGGATCTCTTGACCGCCAGCTTCCCATGGTGGAAGCCCTAGGCACCTTCTCTGAAGCCATTTAACTGAGATCAGATTCAATTAAGTGCCATTGGCATGTCTGGAACAGTAATCATAATAAATCCAAGTAGAAAGTTGCTGTATTATGTTACAATATCTTCTCTGAGAAAAGTCTTTTCACCTTGACCAGTCCAGTTTAGACATGTACTTTCTCACAGCTCACACCTCCCTGCATCCTGAAAAGGAAAGATTTTAGCACCAAACAATAGCCTAGCTACAGCAGCAAAAAAGTATATTTTGTGAAATACTTCAACTGTCCTATTAATACAGGAGTGATGAACAATAGTAGGAGGTAATAAGATAAATAGGTGTTATCTTGTCTAGTCTCCCGGTGTAACATTTTATAGCATAATCTTAAATCCAATTCAGTTTTAAATATTAGCGGTATTTACTCGTGATGTCTGGCTTTCTATTTCCTTACTTGGGATCTAGAGAATGAAATAAGTCTAGCAACAGGTCACAGAGCTCCTTACCTTCACAGAGCTCTGTTAGGCTGAACTTACTAGCAAAGACCACCAAGAGCTATACTTTTTTGTCCAAATAAATATTCCAAGCCGTTCATGAAGAGCAAGTTACAAACATTATATTTGTAGATGAATTAATATAATATAGCTCCTGCCAACAACTCACAGTTCTGAATAAGATTTTCTTTTAAATAAATTAAAAATAACTATGCTTAGAGATTGCCATAAGTGCTTTTCATGTCAGCACTTGCTAGCTGCCAAGAGTTGATGTTCATCAGTCTCCTCTCCTCTTTTCTATTCTTTCTTTGTACAGTCTAAGAGAAGAAAAATCTGGTATTTTGACCATACATGGTAGGTGCCTATGCAGTAGAATAAAACTGGAGTAGAGTGAAAACTTAGTTGTTTTGTCTTAACCAGCTGCAATCTTTTTTTTGCACTGAAGAATTACTTGCTGTTTGTATCCCTCATCCTCTTCAAAAAAATATATTTTTGCTAGATTTCTTTTGGTCTTTTTTCTTTGCTCAACCATATGTACAGTGCAGCATTGCTCTGTACGTGGGTGTTCAGTAGTCAGGCTGTCAGTCACTGCTGCAGGCACAGAAGCTGAGGGGTTGTAGTGTGGGATTCAGTCACCACCTTATTCAGGAATGTGCACACCCCACAGATCCCAGTGACCAGGGCCATTCCGCCTGCAGTTCACAGAGTGAGTGCAGTGTCTCCAAGGAATATTTAGGATGAAGTCCTAGTCATGGTTCGATTTTGGCCACTGATTTTAGGACAGATAGGATTTTGTATTGAAAGTGACAGCAACTTGAACGTTTAGCTTACTTGCTTCATTACCAGTGGTTACACTTCCCTGTTTGTAAAGCAAGGATTTCATCTTACACAGTTAACACTCCTTTTAGCCATTGCCCACTGCTTAGGTTGTCCAATTGTTCAAGCCCAGCGTGATACAGTTTATCTCCAGGGCTCCGTGGTGCTAATGCAAAACAGATGTTTAAAACACAGCCCGTTTAAGGGTTTGCACTACTTATGCAACACTTATCCAGCCTTTTGCTATGTCCCAATGGAACTGCACCCCTGCCATTCCTGGGTCTCACATGGGTGTGCACTGGGCAGGAGGATACTTAGTGCACCCCCACCATCTGCCACGCATGCTTGGCTTCCAAAAACCAGCTGGAGTCTTGCTCCAAGATCCCAGCAGCCTCATTTCCTTTAATAGCCCACTTAAAATTGAGTCTCCAAAATACTCAAAAAGTATTTTTTCTGTATTTATTCTGAATATTGTGTCACAATAGCATCTCTATATTTCTTTGGTGCAAACAAAAAGCTCCTTATATGCAAGCAGTGAAAGATGTTAACTGTACTTTAAAGCAAACAAACAGCAAAAAGCACCACACCTCTAAGAACATTCAGCTCCACAGCCTTGGCTCCCACAAGGCTCCCACACCCATCTATTACTGCTTTGGGTTACTCATGAGACAGACTGCTATTAAGAGCATTAAACAGGTCTTCATGATTCTGAAAAATTTATATATTGTAATGCAAAAGAAAAAAGTTACGTGCTTACTAGTTCTGCCCTCAGTGAAATTTCTTGAGTTTCACTATAGAGGCAACTAGTCACATTCCTTTTCTTGTCCTGAAGAAGAGATTTTGAGAACTGAAAGGTAATCTTTAAATAGAACATTGTTCTCATTTTTTAATGTCCACCTATTGAGATGTCAGATTTTTAAAAAACTTATTCAATAGAGGAATGGTCCCCTTTTCCTCAGCTCTTTCATAGGCATTCTGCCACATGAAAGAATGATTCTCCATGTCTTCTTTCAGAGTAACATTTCACAAAAATCCAGGTCATCACCAAGAGTAATGATTTTGTGGTGGATTCAGAGATTCTGCATGTAGGAGAAAAAAAAGGTGGCAAACCTTCATTTGATGTACCTTATCCTAGGTTCCCTCCTATATGACAGAAATTTGGCCATATTGCTTTTGTGCAATATTCATTTAAGCCTTTCTGCAAGCTACTAAGTTACAATATAGATTTCTGCGTTTATTTTAATGAAACTATTATGTTACACTATTAACATATGATAACTGGAGCCCAAATTGTCTGTGTGGTCTTTGAAGCAATACAGATTATCTTTAAGAAGTTTAACGTATTGTGAAAAGCAGACTGTCACTGGGTCCCTTCTCTAGGTTTCCTCCCACAGAAGGCAAAAGACATTTAGCCTAGGAAAGAGAGAAGCTTGTACTCCAAGTAGAGCTCTAAACTGGTGACAGGATTTTTTTTTGTTTGGGTTTTTGTTTGTTTGTTTGTTTGCTTTATTTTAAGCATTTAAATTGTGGAGCCTTCAATTTTGTATAATGCCAAAGATAACAAAACGAAGACAACTTTATCACCGGGCTTGCATCCACAAAGGCAGTGGGAGTCTGACTACGAGTTCAATATGTCTTCAGTAGGTCCAAGACCTTACCCTGCAAATCCTGGCACAAAAATATTAAAACGTTTAAATTTATTTGGTAAATTATCTGAGCTGTACCCCAAACAATAAATACATACTTAGTAAAAAACCTAACAGATTTATTATTTGCTGCTGTAAAACAGTCCCAGCAGAATTGAATAATTTTTATTTGATTTGCAATGCTTAGTAAATATTTTTTTCTGCAAATTATTTATTCTGCTATGAAAACTGCCTGTAGTTTTGTGATGTTAATCTTTCAAGATTGTTACATATTTTAATCCCTGTTTAAAGCTAAATGCCATTCAAGAGCTAATACACTCTTGAAAATATAAAATGAAAACTCTACTGAAGACACCAATTATTTGAGGCATTGGTAACATGTTCGTATGATATAAAGTACAAGTAGGTATTGCATAACTTTTTGCAGTATCACACCGGTCATTTGAACCATGTTTACTATGACAAAAGGTATACTTTGCCCCAAGGAATACTTGTGTGAACAAGGAGGGGGTTGATTTATCAAAGCTTTGATTTGATTCTACAAGAAAATTTCCAAGTCAGAGATACAATAGTATTTATTGGACTTCAGACAAGCCAGCAGATGTGGTAAATAACATGTTATAGGTATGAAAGCTAGGAAAAAAATTTTAAAAGCAAAAAAAATTTATGAAGTGGTTTCTAGCATCTGTTTAATGAAGGGCTCTCCCTTCCCTTTCTGCTGGAAAATAAAGGAAAAACAAAGTTAAGTGTAAAAAAAAGATGGACAGACAACAGGCATGAACTAGCAAGCCATAGGAACCTGTGCACCAAACTCTTAGAAGGCTTTTTGGATCACACTGCAGACTACGGCAAGCACATGTCCAAGTTTCTCTGCCAAGAGAGTGGGCAGGAGGCACTTTGAGATGAGCAGGCAACAACTGCCTGAAAGAGCAGCAGCTGGGTTAAGCACGTGAGCCAAGAGCCCAGTTGGGTGATTTTCTTTTTTTTTAATCTTTACTGTTCCCTCCAGGAAACACCTGGGTTGCTGATTTGCATACAGACCCCTCGTTACCACAGTGGCTGTCACTTAGGGGGCTTTGTCCAGCAGAAAAAAAAAAAGAAAAAAAAAAAAGAAAAGCTTTGAAAGGGAAAAAAATTTAATCATGCTGTGATGATAGTTAAGTTTTTAAATAATCACATCTTTTTCAAGTTGATTGAACACCTTGGACAAACAGAATAAATGATTTAGTTGAATAGTTTAATTTGTTCAGTCTCCTGTTTTTAAAATGAAGTGGAAATATGAACTTCATGAAGCACTGGATTGAAGCCCAAGCTCACCTGATTGTGAAATACCATTCTCTGTGGATGAGATTGCTAAGCAGCAATAGCCAACAGTGCATGAAGTAACACTCTTTTCAGTAGCTTTGATATTTTATTCCTGCTTTTGAGAGGATGGCCTGTGAAAACATGAGGCCTCAGAAGGACTTATGGGTGAAAAAGAAACCAACTCCCAGGTATGGATAGCTGGCACACAAATGATGTTGTGAAAAAGTTAGAGCAAAAATATTTTATATTCTTCAGAACTGTTGACTTTCAGGACAGGGTATGCTACTGCCACCCAGACCAGACACACAAAGAGCATGCAGAAGGCAGCCACAACTTTACCAGGTCAGAGAGGGCCTGTTTCCTCAGGCAGGGAGGTTGATTTTACGCTTCCATGAATGATGGCTGTTAGGGGCTCCCCAAACCAGGCTATTGCCCCACCTGAAATTTTGAACTGCCAGCAGTCAGTGAACAATAAGCCTTTACTTCTTCTAATATATAGATGTGAACAAGTCTTGATGCAGGAATTTATGATGGCAGGTGAAGTTCATAAGTAGGAATATAAAACAATATCCTGCCCCATGGCAATTATTGACCATTCCTGTCTTCCTTTCTGAAGGCCTGGGATGAGACCAAGTTCTATTTAATATCATATTTCAGCAGTAGAGAATGACCTGGACAAAGGCAATGAGTGCATCTCCTCAAAAACTTCACATTTCTCCTTTGAAGAAATAAATCTAGTTTTTCATCTCATCTACACCGAAGATTAAAGAGTCATGGTAGGAAGAGTAAGTCACCTTATTTTGTTTGCAACAGAAGAACAAAGCTATAAATCCCCAGTAAGAAGGAAAGTGGTAGGCCAGATAGATGAAAATCTTTTCCTGGAGACCAGACATCTCCAAGAAGCCTTTGGTATATTTGCATTCAACCCACTGCATCAGCCTTAGGGTGACAGGCCCTCCCAGGTCCCAGGAAAGTAGGAGAATCCTGTAACTTTCTAAGAGACTTCCTTTTCTTATCTGGTAAACTAAGCAGGACCTGGCTGTGAGCCCAAGCAGTGGTACACAATCCTCTAAACTGTTTATCTATTAATATACTTCCTGGCACTGTTTCAGCCCATGCCAGATAGCCTCCCACAAAACGTCCTGGCATGAGGCAGAGGATAACAGTGGCCAGTATGAATTAAACAACATTTGGAGTGTGGGAAAGAATTCAGCCTGTATCCAGATGGCAGTATGATGCATGTACAACAGGTTCTGTCCCAGTTTATTTAGAGACCCTGGGGTCAGATGAGGGTGCAGAGATTCTTCACTCCTACTGTGGCTTCTGGTGCAGTGCTCAAGGCTGGCCAGGCTGTTGGACTGCCTGGGGATCACTCTTAGAGCAGCTGACTTGTGTTAAGACGTGGGTTTGAAGCCCAATTTAAGGTGTATGATTTGCTGTTTTTCTCTGAATCTCTCTGCCAGTCAGATGATGGGAGATCATTTTATAGGCCAACTAGTGTAGCTGAAGAAGACTCATGGAAAGCAGAGACTAACTTGTTGTAATAACTATGACTGTATACCCAAGACTCAAACATCATCTTGAGAAGCCAAGCTGAGCTCAGACACTGGCTGGTAGCCAGTGATTTTTCTGCTCTTTAAGCAGCCATCTTCAGTGAAAAAGGCTGAGAAAGAGCAAGACTCATTTTGCTGATCCTTCCAGGGGTCACTAATCTCTCCTTGGTACAGATACTGTTTTATATCACGTTTTATCAGCTGATTCTGTTCAGCCTTCCCACAGAGGAAAAGATCAACCAGTCCCTCTGTACAGATGTAGATTTTGGCTAACATCTGTTGTTATAACAACATGAAATAAAGCAGAAAGTTTATGCCACTATGATATGAAACAAACACTTCACCATGAAGAAGTTCCTTTGGCCTTCTTAATGGTGGTAGCGTAATATAGGTACATAGGTAATATAGTGTAATAGATAATCTTCTGAAACAGTTATAGTAAAAAATAGAAGAATACTTCACTACAACCAATGAGCATCTAATTTCTAG
>VYZS01028864.1:0-43362 GCA_013400695.1 Neodrepanis coruscans | reverse complement strand
GGGAGCAAGCAATTTCCTGAAATAGCCCCTTGTTTGTCCTAGACCCTCTACAGAGGGGAAAAAAAGACTAATAAAGGTGATTCTTTGGTGGGGGGTGTTGATACGGGTTATAATTGGTCTTCATTACCAGTTCATCGACTGGTTTGTTACATCATTAATTGCCCTTGGCTTTGATCTGGGCCATTAACTAACAAACTTGTCATTAGCTGTTGGAAAATGACCAGCTCTTCTTTTAGGATTATTGCACTGAGCAATTGCTGCTGTTGAGTCTCAAAGGGTGTGAGACAGGACACCCCAGAGCACTGTTTGTTTGGTTCATTGGTGTTGTATGAACATCAAGCCAGGTTGCTTCTTCTTCAGGGGTCAAAATGTATCTAGGATGCTGGAGCATGGGGTTTTTCATTTGTTTTGTTATGTTCCTTCATNAGTTGCCTCAGCCACTCCTGGTGAGATTTTTGCTCCAGACTCTTCCCCAGTCTTGCTGTCTTGAACTGCTAAAGAGAGGCATCATCTCACTGTAAGAAAGGGAAGTCTCTCTCTCTCTGGTCCCTTCTTAACAAATAATGAGTCACTTTGAAATGACATTTCTTGGTTGATAGGATTCAGTTTTTCTGGTTTATACCAGCAGAAGATCTGGAAGCTTGTTTTCATGCCTGTAAACGATGTGGGACTGAAAACTGTGGAGATTAAAATACACAGTAAAAGCAAAAAAGAACCTGGACTCCATCCATCCTTTCTCAGTGATGTCTCTCAGACCAGATCTCTCAGATGGCAGAAGAGAAATCTCTCAGTTTCACTGAAAAATACTAACAATAGTGTTGTTAGTACTTGTTTGCCTTGGAGTTTTGTAGATGCAAGCTCCAACCTGGTTAGAAACTAAGGAAGGACCACCAAATCCATCAGGGAGACATGAAAAGGAGATTTCCTTTTCTCATGATTGATCCAAACAGAAACTTCCTTTTTTTCCTCATTGGTCCAAGCAGGAATCAAGCCAGTCCTCTAGAAATGAAAATCCCCATTTTTCGTTCCAAGCTGCCCTGAGCCAACTTCCCACCATGGCATTTCTCCAGGACACAGGGAAGTTGAGCTGTTCTATCTCAGCTTTCCCAAGAAAGCAGATCTTGCTGTAAATAGGTTCTCCCAGAATGAAAACCTGAATCTCTCTAGCACTGCAAAAGTAACTCCCTCCATTTTTGGTAGAGCTGGGTTCTTGAGGAGAAACTAGTCAAAAAGCAAAGTTAAATGGAATTCATGCAAGCTCCAGTATTAAAAGTGTCAGCACTGTTTCATTTTGCAAGCACTGTTGATAGAAAATTCTGCTCCAGCTCAAGATCTGGGAATTCAACTCCACTGTCACACTGAACCCACTGCCTACCCCCCTCCCTGTCCCCACTCCCTTTTTTCCTCCCCAGGAATTCAATCATGTCAACATCCTACTGCCAACAGGGGAGATGTGGAAAGGAGAAATACATCATTTTTAGACTTTATGTCTCCAGGACAAATTGTAATGCTCCAAGTCACGTTATTATGAACTCCATAATAATAATAATAGTAACATCAGCCAGGAAGGGAAGGAGGACTGTGTCTGCATGCAGCAGACACTGCAACACAATCCCTTTCTGCAGAGTGTCGTTTGTGCTAATGCGTCCCAAAAAAGCTTCATATCCGATTACAGGCTGTGGAGAGAAATGCAAGGAAACTCCCTAGAAGATAACTACTTGGGGCTGCAGCCTTTCAGAGTTCATCAGCCAGGCAGTGAGTCAACCCTGATCTATGGTTCAGCTGGGAGTCATCTGGGGAAGGAAGAAAGTAGGGCTGATATTTGGGCAGGTGACATTCTTTTCCTTCAGCTTCAAATTCAGCCAGTTGTTCAGAGCTGAACTCCCTTTTCCTCATTTTCTAGCCTGCCTTGTTTATTTTCATATGTGACATCAAAACATGTCAACTTTAGTTCACAAAAGATAAGCTGGATGTTTCAAAAGGCTCAGGAGAGGTGAGCAAACACAGTGGATGCTGTAGGCAGTTTCAGTACCCTGGAGGCTTTACAGCAAGTTTTTAATCGATTTCTTGCCCCAGTTCTGAGGAGAAAGTTGGATCCCTTTAGATTAGTAGGAAATTATCTCATAGATTCCACTTGACCACTTTTAATGCTGCCAGAGATTCAGGGACATCTCAATAGCCGAAACCTCAGCTCATCAGAAGGCTGAACTCAGGATACTTGGGAAGGTCAGGCCATTAGGAAGAGCTGAGGTTTCTTCTTTCAGAATCAGCCTTGCTGTGATTTCTGAAACCAACAACCCACACTTGAAAAAAGCTCACTCCTTGGAGAGGGACTTTTCAAGGCTTCCAGCAAGGTTCATGGCATTGAGTCCTTAGTGTGCTGAGGGGGCAGGAATCCCACTGATACTTCAGAATGGACCTATTCTCCATCTATTCTCCCAGTCCTTTTTCAAATGAATTCTTCACAAAGAGGAAAATTGCCTCCTGACTTTTATCTCCAATTTTGGTGAGCAGTGCTCCCAAATCTCATCTCTCCCACCAGCCAGTCTCTGATTTTTGTCTTCTGAAGATTGTTTTCAGCATTTACCATGACCCTACAGCATAAATGAGTCCCAGGGATACACAGGGATTGTCCTCTACAGATCTTTCTCTAGATAAATGTACTGTTTCGAGTGTTGACATGAAGGATTCCCATTTCTTTATCTACCATGTTCCTAAAACATGGATTTTGTCATCTCTGGAGATGGGTCATAAGTCCAAATTTTAACCTAAGGTTTAAAATTCCTTGTTACTCAGAGAATACTCTGCCAATAATAGACATTGCATCTGTTAACTGCATTTATCTGTATCCATACACAGGTTTGCGCAGTCACAAATCCCTGGAGTATGAAAGGATCCAGACTTTTCTTGGCTGATAATTTATTGAAGCAGCATCTTAGCATAACGCCATGCCTTGTACAGTTATTGGTTCTGGCAGGGTTTGCTCAGTAATAGCTTGATCTGCTTTCTATTGAACAAGAATGGAATTGACTGTAGGACAGTGGTGTATTTTCTGAGAGCACAGTCTCACACTCCGAGTATCCCAGAGCACTCAATAAAGTAATGAGTTAGACTGTGGAAGGAAACAGAAGTGCCAGCTCAGCTGGGCTTGTGCTTTACACATTTGGGAGTTTTATTTTCTTTCTTTCTTTCTTTTTTTTTTTTTCCATGTGTCAGCAGCAGGTTTCTCTCTGTGCCTTTTAGTGATGAGGTGCCATGGGAGCGTAGCCCTCTTGGACAAGGATTCCCACCAGAGATTGGCAGGATGATCCTGTCTGTGCTGTTTTCCCTGCAGGGTGTGCATCAGTTTTCCTCCCTCCCCACTTTTCCTAGTGCTGCAATGCAGTGTCAGCGTTGGTTGCAAGCCCAAGCCCTAGCACAGAGCCTGACTCTGCCACAGCCTCCTGGCTCTGGGGAGCAGCAGGAAAACACTTGGCCCCTCTCTCAGAGCTGCTGCAGTCTGCCTGCAAGCTCCAGGAGAGAAGGAAGGACTGGAGGGACAAGGGGGGTTAAGGGCTCTTTTGCTTCATGTGGCCACAGTGTCACTGCTGGGCAAAGTGAGAAAGAGCAAAAGTCATAGCCAGGCTCTCTGTCAGTGTCTCCTGCAGGGTTTGTCAGAAAAAAAATCCAACACAAAACAACCACAAATGAAAAAACTCTAATTCTTTAGCTGGATTTTCCTTGTAGTCAAGAGGAACACTGTTTTCTCAGAGGATCTGGGTGAACCTGTTGTGTGTGGGGTATGGACTCACCACCTGGAACCTCTGCTTTGAGTCATGGCCTGAAATAAGCTCATTAAAAAAAAAAAAAAAGAAAAGAAAAGAAAAAGAAATCCAAGCAAGATGCCAGGCTTGAATACCTCTGCAGCAGCAGGCATTGGGCCGTGACTCTGAGCTCATCACCTGTTCCTCTGTGCTTGCTTCAGATTTCCCTGGAATGTTGTAAAAATTCCTAACCATTCTCACTTCTGGAGCTCAGTGGCTCCAGACTCAGAGAGGCTGTCAGATGAGCAGTCCCTGACCTGCACAGAACTGTGGTTTGCTGCACATGTTGGTATTTATTGGACACAGGATCTCACCAGAGATCCTTCCTGAACTTTGGGACCAGCCTGGAGTCTTTGCCAAATGCTGGTCCAGGCTCACTGGTTCAGCTTCTCTTTTGGGATCACCCCCTTCCTTGTAACACTTCTGTTCCCCAGGACAGATGGGAAGTTTGAAGGCTGGGTGTGACTTTGAACATAAAATCTCTGTAACATCCATATGCTGGTCTATGGAACTCATACCAATAGCACCTCACTTCTGGACCATTTAGGTTGGAAAAGACCTCTCAGATTATCGAGTCCAGCCATTAACCCAACACTGCCACGTCCCCCACTAAACCATGTCCCCAAGCACCATATCTGACTGGTTTTTAAATATGTCCAGGTAATTTCACCTCTTCTCTGGGCAGATGCCTATGAAAAGAATAAAACAAAGAGGTGTAAGTATAAAGTAATCCCATCTTTCATGCACACTCCTTACCTGAAGCAGTCACTGACTTAAGGGTTATTATTTTTCTCTGATTTGGAACTATCTGGAAAAAAAACATGTGCTATAACCATGGATCGATTGTGCCTCTGTGAAACTCTGTGAATCCCTCCTGGGACCCATCAGAACACTGGGTCCATAAGGTTTACTGGGAATGAGTCAGTGTTTCCAACTCATCTCCCTTCCTCCTCTCCCTTTGCTTCTTTTGAGGGGGATTTTAATGATAGCAGGTGAAAACCTCATGGTCAACCTGATTTCAGCTGGGACTGGGTCACACCCTTATGCAAGTAGTGAACAAAAGGGGGAACTTTGTGAGGAACTGTACAAAGTGTTTTGGTTGGAATATACAGGAGATGGACTGGGAACAGAAATTCCATTATTTCATGTAAACATTAAGACAAAAAGGAAAAACCAAAAGTAAAGGAGTTCTGTTGAACTGCTTGTTGCCATGGCTACTGTATCATCCAGAGCATCTGGGAGGCACACACAGGATTTCATCCCTTTTCCAACTTTTTCATTCAGTTTGATTTTATATTATTTTTTTAATGAATAGGAAATAAAAGAGGAAATGCAGGAAGGGAGGACACTAATTGTTCTTCCCAATGCTTTAAGCACAAAAATGCTTTGAAGCTAATGATGAGATAATTGTCTCTTGTCACTTGAGAGGTCTCCCAGACCTTTCTTGTTTCCAACACAAGTAATGTAGCTCCCTTTAGAGCTTCTGTGGAACAACAACTTCCATATTCAATGACTTTAGAGGGGCCCATGGATTGTTCATGGCATTACATCTTGAGGAAGGTGGGATCAGTATGGACAACCCTCTTTCTCATGCACTCTGGGGAGGCAACTATTCTGAATCAAGTGGCATTTTGGGAAATGTAAAATTAGAGAGAATAACATCCCTCTTCCACTCTAAACACTATAGCATTTGCAAATAGACTCCTAAAAGCTGACAGAAGGTTCTAAACTGAGGGCAAGGACCCAACTTTTGGCATCTCATCTTTCCATTCAGTATTTTTTTCAGATTCTTTGAATGCCATGGAAATACCAGAACCATGAAGAATTTGGGAGGGCTACTTGGAAATGTTACTCTTTATTATTAATTTTCTAACACTAATCCAGGTTTATGTTGAAATAATTGATCAATGATGAAACCTCTTCTCTTGGGAGCCTGAGCAATATTACACAATAATACAATCTTTTAAAATTATGAGAGCAATGTCTCACTAATCTGATTGTTATTGGCCAAGCCAAATAACAGAAAAAGTGTAATTACAGTAGAATTATATTGCAATTAAAATGTGATTACACTGTGGTTGTTTTTTTTTCTCAATCAATAATTATTTCTGTTGATATAATAAGAACATTAACTGCATGAGTGAGTGGTTTGTGTTGGCTCTCTGGTGTCCCTGTGCTACCTGAATTGAATATCCAGCATTGCAGTGACATTTGTAGTATTTATTCTCAGCCACACCATGAACCATTCAGTCACTCCTTTTCCAAGATATGAGGGGGTGTCATGTGCATCTGTGTGTCACATATGTAAAGCACTAATGCATGCAATACATCCTATAATCACCAATTACATTATTACATTATTGTACAGTTCAATTGTGGTATTAATATATATTGTAATGGAGCATAATTATTTTACATTTGTATTTGTGGTTTTAAAGCATGTCAGGGAACATACTTATCATAATTACACTGCAATTGCTCTTTTACAGGAGTGGAATTACAGTCACCATATTATGAAATATGACAGTATTATCTTTCTATATTATTTGTATTAAAATATAACTTAGAGGGCCTTCTAATTGGTTTCTGCTTGAGAAGAGAGAGGTCTTCCACTGGTATCAGGAAACAGATCCAAAGTGAGCTCAAGTGAACGATTCTGACTCAACAACAAGATTTTTGACCTGTGGTCCTGCTGTGGGTTTTGGATTCATATTTTGAGGTCTAGTTTCTGTCCTCCCATAAATTGTCTTCACTGAGCAGTGCTGCTGATGAACTTGTCCATGGAAACTTATGGCTCCTCCCAAAGACATGGGGACAGTTGTGCTTCACAAATGTGCCCACAAAAGCTTCTCTCTTAGTGCAGGACTAACCAAGACACTTTGGACCAGAGTGGCTTGTCCAAACTCATGCCTTACTGCAGATGCCTCTTTCCTTCCATGGGCAGATCAAGGAGCCTTGAGTTGACAGCTCTTATTTTCACCTTTGTCTGTCAGTCATTTATTCACGGGTCAAGGTAACCCCTTCTGAGTATCCCGTGGAAGGAGTCCCTGCCCATGGCAGTGGAGCTGGAACTGGATGATCTTTAAGGTCTCTTACACCCCAAACCATTCTGTGATTCTATGACCTCCCAGGTGGTCCTGCCTACCTCTAAAGCATCAAAACCCATTGGTTAAAGCATTGCATCAGCAGACTGAAACCCCCCTTTTCTCAAGTCTTGCACAACTTGCGCACTTTTCCTTAAAAAGCCTCAGATAAAATGCACAGCACCTATATTGTGGTTCAACCAAAAAGTTATAGTGGCACAATCTACTTTATTTTCACTTTCTGGCTCTCAGATCTTCCTGCATCCTCCCCTAGGTCATTCCTTTGCCTGGAGAGTCCTGGAGATGAGGTGAGGATGTTTACCAGAGAGCTGGTGATGCAAGAACACATCTACTCCCCCACCCTGCTGCTGCTGTGGTGATCCTTGACAGGGAGAAGTTGGTGATTAACTGCAGATTCACCTTCCAGAGTCAAAATGAAGGGCCCTCCTAATGAATATCCATTGACATCATTGTTTATTTACTGAATTAAAATCTCCATTTCTTGAGGAATGTATGTGCTCTCAGAGCTTGGTCTGCCAAGGGCGGAAACAAACAACCTGAACCAACATTTACTTTCTGCAGTATTTATGATTCACCAAAACAATTGCTGTTGGCAATTTTGCAAAGCAGGAACTTTTTTTTCAGTAAAAAAATTAGTTGGACAAATATACTGTGATGTAGGCTCGGGCAAGAATGTGTCTGAGTGTGTGGGCTTCTTACAGGATATTCAAGGAGCTCCGAGCAGAGGAGGATGAATCAGGATGAATGAGCCAGAGAAAAATCAAGAAGATGCATAAAAGAGGTCTTTACAGCTGCATGAAAACAATATGTAGGCATTCAGCTCAGGAATAAAGAGATGGATTCCTGGTCCCGCTGACGTCAGTGAGGCTTCTTGGATTCAGTGAATAACTTTGGATCTATAATCAAAGATGGATGGTTCTTATTCCCAAAGAAAATGGCTACAGACTATACAAGTAGGTTCCCACACTGCTTGAGCTCCATCTCCGACTTCATTTGTTACCAGATGCCTCCTGACACATGATGACTTCAGCATATTAACTATAGAGTTGCTGAACTTCTTCCTTTCCTTGTTTCTCATCCTGCACCTACAGTTTTGCCAATGACAGATCTTCAAAACTCAAGTCTTAAATTCTTACTTTTCATCTTTCTTGTTTTTTAACTGTGTTTTGGAGATTTTTTTTGGTTTATACAGAAAATCATCATTATTTAAGTCACTTGCAAGTGAATAAAATACCACAAATTATACATGAGGGCTGTTCCCAGGAGCATGGAGCAATGGAGAAGTAAAGGAGCCTTGTGCCAGGGGCAGACTGAGTTGGTGAGGTGAGATCTCTATCCAGTCATAAATGTTCTGAGGAATTCAGAGGTGTAGGGTATGTTCAGGGTGATGTGCACAGCTAAACTCAAACTGCGAATACAACACACAGAAATTAGTTTCCTGTGATGGGTGGGAGAGTTGAAGTCTGTAGTTATATTTAAAGCATAGATGATCTTCACCTTCTAAAAGTCCAATTTTCCATTCATCCATCTCCCCCACAGTGATGCCTGAATGCCTTCAGTCAGAAGGCCAGAGTACATTTCCCATTTGGGTTTTTTTGGGCTCTCTTTTCATTCAGCTCCTTCCTGAGTCTGTGAGGCAGCATTTCTGCCTGGTTGATTTTTAATTGGTATTAGTTTCCAATTGATCAGATCTCCTAAATCATAATCTCAAGAGGTGCTGATGATGCCCAACATCAGTTTGTGTGTCCTTATCGTTACTGGTAACTCATGAAGGAGGATAAAATTTACCTTGCAGAGGGATTATGAGAGCTGACCAATCATTCCAGTTACTTCTAGACAGATACTGGCTTTGTATCATTTTGGTGGGAATGAAACCAACACTGATAGTAGGGACTCCTCACGTCTGGAGGTGTTCAAGACCAGGCTGAGTGGCATTCTGAGCAACCTGGTCTGGTGAAAAGTGTCCCTGCCCACAGCAGGGAGTTGGAACCAGCTCTCTAAGATCCCTTCCAACCCAAACCATTCTGTGATTCCATGAAAATAAAAAAAAAATTAAAACATGGATCTTGCAATGACACAGTGACCCTCATGTTCCTGCTGTTCCTTCTTGGTCAACGCTAGAAATGGTTGCTGAAGATTGGTCTGTGATTGACCCTCCAAGTTCATTGGTCTCTCTCTTAAGCAGCATGTGTTGAAAAACTTCTTGTAGAGCTGGATTCAATCAAAGTTTGCGAGACATTTTCAGTAAAGAACACAGGGGTCACGTAACTGTATTTCCTTGCTGAAACTTTGTTCTGCTGTAAAATTTGCTGTTGACTTGTGCCTTTATTACCTGAGTTATTCAAGATCCCTGGAATGCCAAGGACTGTAAAACAGGAATGTATCAGTATTAGCTCTTTGTCACAGCCTGTGTCCAGAATTGCAGAATTTGCTTTCCCTGCGGCAGGTGGGACACAGGAAACAAATAAGAATTTTCACTCAGTGCTGTTAAGAGTGAGTGGGCAGACAGGACCATTTTCACCAGGTTCCCTCTGACTGGCATGGACCTGAAACAGCACCATTTCTGCTCAAAATAGCATGCCACTGGCAGAGACATTTTGTTTTTGCTAAAAGCAAACAGAGTTGCTAAGAAACGAGTATTGCGGAGATGGAAATCCACAAAAGGTTTGACAGTTGCCGAATGGTGCATGTGGGATGGAGTGGCTTGGCAAACGTGGCCATACTGATACCCCAGAGGAGGCAGAAGATTCCATGGTGCTTCCTATGATTTGTTCTTTAATCTTGTCTCCATCCTGCAAATTGCTGACAGGGACGGAAAAAAAAAGAGTGTAAGAGGGACAGGGCCCTACGGTTACAGGATCATGGAATCATGGAATGATTTGGGTTGGAAGGGACCTGAAAGATCATCTAGTTCCAACCCCTCTGCCATAGACAGGGATAATTTTCACCAGATAAGTTGCTCCAAGCTGCATCCAACATGGCCTTGAACAGCTCCTGGGATGGGAAATGCACAACTCCTCCTGGCAACCTGTGACAGTGTCTCATCACTCTCACAGGGAAGAATTTCTTCCTAACATCTAATGTAAAGCTGTTCTCTTTCACTTTAAAACCATTTCCCTTTGTCCTGCCATATATATCTGCCCATATAAAAAGTCCTTCTCCCACCTTTTTTATAAACTCCCTTAAGGTACTGGAAGGCCAATGAGGTCTCCACAGAGTTTTTATTTCTCCAGGCTGAACAACCCCAGTTCTCTCAGCCTGTGTTTGAGGAGAGGTGCTCCAGCCTTCTGATATCTTTGTGGATCTTCATGAAGTCGTGTGTGTGCCTTTACCAGTGATGGCTTTTCTTCAGGCTTGGGTCATGATGCCCCATCATGTTACAAGTTGGTACCAGCTCTTCCAGTGTGTGGAAACATCTCCCTGTATTTAAGTCACTCTGGAGCCTTTAGAGACAGTGGTCACCTGTGGCTACCCAGGTGTCAGGTTTTTACCTGCACTATGTCCCACAGGAGGCAGCCAAATTTTAGCCACCTCAATCCCCTATGCTTTGGGAGAGATCTTACATAACTTCCTTATCAGATGATAAATGGCAGATTCACTCTACCCTAAAGGTGAGTGAATATTTGTAACTGTGTGCATGGGATTTCTCCTTGAATGATGCTTGAAAGCATCATGGATGGAAAAGATTTCTGAAATACAAGACATTTCAGGGATTGCTGTCCCCTACTGGGGCACAGAGCTTGAGAAACCAGACATGATCACTACCCATAAGAGCTGAAAAGCCAACCTGCCCCACAGTGCATTCTGTTATGGTTAGGTATGCTCTTCAGGAAGGTGGGACTGGGGAAAAAAAAAAGAAATATTAAAATAGAAGAGAGAAGCAAAGCAAACTAGCTCTGAGCCAATCCGGCTAATAAAGGATGCCAGGAGTTGGTGTTAATTTGTGTCTGATTTAAAGTGCTTGGTGGGTGGAGAGAGAACAGCCCACAAGAAGCAGCTGGGCTCCTTTTCCATCCCCCAGCCCTGCTGTTGGTGCGGCGTGGTGAGGGAAAGAGGAGCACACAATCAGGCGATTCATCCCCACGCTGTCGCACTTTGCAAAGGCAAAGGAGAAGGAGGGAAGGAGGGAGAGAGAGGGAGGGAGAAAAAGCAGAGATCCAGTTCTCATGAAAAGCATTGGCAGCAAACATCGTGCTTGTGCTTCCCTAACCAGGATCTACCCATCCTATCCACATTTACCAGCTTTTTGTGAGACCCCAGTGGACAGCCCTGACATAAAAAGAGCTGGATTAATGCTTTTCCTCACCTGCTGGTTTGAGTGATGAGGGGACTGCTCTAATCTGCTGTGGTGGGGCTGGCAGGGCTCACAGTCTTCTCTCAAGGCCAAAGTTCCCCGATTTATGTGCAGAGATGGTTAAGGCAGAGACAAATTTCCCTGTTGATGTGGCTCCTGAGCGAACCAACAGAGGTGATACCTGGATTTTCTCCCCATGAGGACATCAGAGAGGTGGGATTGCTCAGAGAGCAACTCCCATCCCTGTAGGAATTCGAGAGACCAGGGGGTCTGAGTAACCCAGTGGAAGGTTGGATCAATGGCAAGGTGTAGAAACAAGATGGTCTTTAAGGTCCCTTCCAACACAAACTGTTCTGTGATGTTATGATTCTCTCCTCTCTACCACACCTTAGTTCTTCCACCTGAGAGAACACCCCCTTTCCTGTTCCTGTTCCTTACTCCCTCTGAGGCAAAATCTATCCTCGTAAATAAATGAGGGATTAAATGCAGGCACGAGTGTGGTCCCGTGATCATCCAGACAGTTTAATTACTTGCATGCTCCCTGGTGAGGTTTTGGCCCCAGGCAATGCCAGGACACAGTTTGGAGGCTGGTTGAGCCAAGGGACTCTCTCCTGCAGGTCTGTGGTCTGAGGCCAATCCTTTCCAGAGGGGAGGAGGGCTGAGGTGTGCGGTCCAAGCTGTGCCATGCCTGGCTCCAGAGCCAAAGAACAGCCCCTGCTCCATATTCTTCAGTAGTATAGACATAGCCTGGGGAGACAGACAGCAAAAGGGCAAATTAGCAATTTTTTGGCATGTGAATTTCTGTTCTTTAGGAACAAAAGGAGGGCCATCTGCTCATTGTGTCTGGCACGAGGTGGGGGCTTTCATTTCCAACCAACCTGTGCTAGATTCCAGCCTGCCACTCCATTTGGAAATGCCTCAGGACCTCCAGGTATTGTCCTGGGAGACTGAGGACTTCCACTGTGCCCCACTGTGCTGGTTCAACCTACCCTCTGGGCAAAAAAGGCAATGATACTCATCTCCTGGCACATTCCTAGAAGGACTCCTCATCTCTCCTGCATCTCCTTGATTACAGAGGCAGGTTCCTGGGATGCACAGGAAGCTTTGTCTCTCCTGAGACAGACAGACCTGAGTCTGTCCAAGCTACTACCTTAAGGTGAGGTTTCCTTAAAGAGTGCTGGGTTGGAAGCAGGAGGAGGAGGGTCAAAACCTTTCTCTGGAGGAAAATAGAAGGAGAAAAATTGCCTGCTTGTGGCTTTGTAGCTGAATTCCCATCCAAGATCTTGGATCTTGGGTAATAACTTAAATCTAAGTCCTGTTGCCTGCAGACCTCCAGCTCCCCTCCAGCTCTTCACTTCAGTGCTGTCTGCTTGTCCTCTGAGCCAGAAGTAAACATTCATACAACTGAAGGAGCATGTGAAAATCACAGATTCTGCTGTCATCCCTGTGATGAAGCATCACCCAAGCCCTTCTTCGAATAAATATAAACCATTCTCCTTCAGTCCTTCATCTTCATCAAGGTTGCACACAGACAGATAACTAACCCCAGCCCCAAACCAGCACATTCTCAGAGCTGCACAAATCACTCCAGAATGTCTTCCATCATTTCCTGTGATTGAACAAAGCCAAAGAAAGTGAGAGGAGAGGAGTGCTTTGCCTCCCAATAACCCCCTGCTTGCCCCTCACCAATAAGCCATCTTCCCTCCTATGTCACTTTGCTGAAGGGTTCCTGGAGAGAAGACTGAGAAGTGGAAAAGTGTACATCTGTCTCCTTCATGCAAATCCTGAACTGCTTGTCATGAGACTGATAGATGAGATGCAAGGAATAATCTGGCTTGTTAGTGCCTGTGCCATGATTGAATCCCTCTGCCAGACTCTGAACACTCCAGTTCCTTAGGATTTGTTACAGGGGAGCCCAGGAGGCAGTTTGTGCCCTGAGGAGACTGCAAGGAAAAGGGGGATCTACAAGGAAAAGGGAGCAGGGCTGGCATGATCCATTGCTGTCCATCATGTTTAGCTCAGGCATGGCACTGCATGGGCATGGGCAGGATACTCCAGGAAAACTTGGGTTAGGGCAGATAACCACCCATCCCAAGGGCTGCTTTCCAAACCATGCAATGGCACCATGCAGGACACAGCAGAGTGAATAGGAGGACATGGATCAGGCCAATCTATTTTGTTAGAGTGGCCCAACATCTTGTGACAATCCATTTAGTTTCAGGCTCTGGACATGGTTTGTTTGGCAATGTGGACATATGTTTTGTGGCTTCAAGAGTTACTAATTTACTTTTACCTCTCTATAGGAAATGCAAGAATGGTTATTTAGGGAAGGAACAAAGATCACACAGTCATTGAATCATTGAATCATAAAATCATAGGATGGAGTGGTTTGGAAGATAAACCATAAAGATGCTGTATTCCACGGCTTCCATAGTCAGGGACATAGTGGGGCTTGGCATGAAAGGGACCTTGCAGATAATCTGGTTCCAATCCCCTGCCATGGACAGGGACACCTTTCACTAGACAAGAGTGTTTCAAGCTCTATCCAACCTGGAACACCTGCAAGGATGGGGAAGCCACAGCTTCACCTGTTCCAAGTGTACCATCACTCTCATAATGAAAATGCCTTCCTCCTGTCCAGCCTTTACCCACTCTCCTTCAGATTAAAACCATTACACCTCATCCTGTCACTGCAGGCCTTGGTAAACAGCCTCTCTCTCTCTTTCTTACAAGACTTCTGTGTAGATTGAAGGATGTTCCTGGAGCCTTCTACTCTCCAGGCTGAAAAACCCCAGCTGTCTCAGCCTGTCTCCATAGTAGAGGTGCTCCAGCCCTCTAATCATTTTCCTGGCCCTCCTCTGGATCCAATCCAACAGGTCCATATCTTTCTTGTGTTGTGTGCCCCAGCATGTAGAGCTCCAGCACTGAAGTCTCATCAGAGTGGAGTAGAGGGGCAAAATCACCTTCTTCAACCTTGTGGCCACTCTTCTTTTGAGGTATCCCAGGATATGGTTGGTTTCCTGGACTGCAATCCCACACTGCCAGCTCATGTGTAGCCTCTCATCCATCAGCATCCTCAAGTCCTTCAGTTCAGGGCTGCTTTTCATCCATCATCTCACAGTCTATATTGATACTGGGGGTTATCCTGACCCAGGGGTAGCCAGATCCATCTGGATGAACAATGAAAGACCAAAGAAAAGACAAAGAAGAAGAAACACTCTGAGACTGCCAATTGCAGCCAGACCATCGTGTTCAGTAGCAATGGATTGACTTGTCCTCCCCAGATTCCCTAATCCATTTTATCACTCTTTTATACCTTTAGCCTCCACAGCATCCTGTGGCAACAAGGTCCCCAACTGAATTATAAGCTGTGTGAAAAACTACTTCCTTTTGTTTGTGTTCAGCCTTTGGGGTCAGCAAGGATGGCTCTCAGTGTCATGAGGTTTAATTCACTGCTGCTCCCCGTGTCCCTCGAGGACCACAGAGAGAAGGTGCTGTAGAAATGCACAAATTTATCCTTCTTTTGCTTTGCAAGTTTAGGTTGCAGACTTCTGCTGCTTCAAGGTCATGTGTGGATCCAGACCCATCAGAGTGGGGGGCTTTAAAAGGGATTTATTATGTCTGTTTCTCTCCACCTTCAGGATTTGTGGTTAACTTAGTGAAAAGGTTCCACAATCTGCTCAAGCTCAGATATTTGTATCATCTCCATGCTACTGGAAGGTTCTCATTTGCCCACATTAGTGCAGTGTCAGAAGACTCCAAAGCCCCTCATTTCAGACTGTGTGGAGGCAGATGGAATCTCCTCCCATAGTTAGACAGTCCTGGAGTTTAAATTCTCTTGTGGTCCTCACTCTATGGACAGTGAAAATAAGGACAGGGAATGTCACAGTTCTGGTTTTACTAAAAGGACCTATATTTTTAATGTCTTTTGTGGCTACATCCTGAATTTTCATTTTCCTCCTGCTGGAAAACTGCAAATCTGAGCAATAGTATCTTATGGTCCTTCTGTGTGCAATTTAATGACGTCCTCACTGGGCATTGGAAACTGAATGCCTAAAATTATGAGCTGAATTCCTGTTGTCAGAAGGGGAAATGTTCCCAATCCAGTTTTAACTTTGCTGAGATGGCAGCATTCAAAAACAGCACGGTGCACCTTCAGGGTTGCTGTAAAATTGGACCTTGATGTAGCTCCTCCTTCTTTTTCCCAGCTGCTGCCTAGGAAATCTATCCCCATCATTGGAACAGTGTCAGCATTGTTTGATGGGGAAACTGAGGCACAGACCTTGAGGGAGAGCACAAAGCCTTGGAAGGAGTCAGAAGAAGTGCACACTTTAAATTTTCTGCACATCTAGGACTGGTCAAAACCTCCTGGTTGTGGTCATCTCCTACTGCTGCTCATACCCAGCCTTTGAAGGATCTGGAGATCAGCAAAGTGGAAATCTACTTTCCTGGTGCTGGGAGGACTTGAGCCCGTGGAGATCCTAGTCTGGAGCTGGTTCCAAAAACAGATATTTGGGTGTCCATCCCCTTTTCCCCCACCTGGGCAGCTCAGATCCAAGCTGCCATGGGGCAAAGTACCAAATCCAGCTGGTATTCCATCCCAGAGGTCTTGGTGGATGCAGAAGGAGCAGAGGTCCAGCCTTACCTGCTTTTTCTTTATCCCCTTTAGCCATCTCTGTACCAGTGACTCCAGAGAGCCAGGATATAGAAGGACAGAAACATAGAATGGTTTGGGTTGGAAGGGACCTTAAATATCATCTTATTCTAACCCTCATGGACATCTAACACTAGACCAGATTGCTCCAAGCCCCATCCAACGAGGCCATGGACACTTCCAGGGATGGGACATCCACAGCTTCTCTAGGCAACTTCTGTTAGTGCCTTTTCATCCTCACAGGGAAGAATTTCTTCATAAAACATGGCCTGAAACATTGCCCCATCACTGCCTACACCTCTCAGGATGTTTCCTGTTGAAGTTTCACCCCCAGTAAACAATCACCACCCCAGACCCTGCCTGAGCTCAGGAGAGAGCACTGAACACTGTGAAAGGCTGTTCTGCTTTGGGATATGCAATTTAGCCAGAGGGATGTGAGCTGTGTCAAGGCTTGTGTCCTCAGGGGCCAGAAAATGAGCCCTGATGTGTATGATTTGTGTGGGATGCATAAGTGAGCAACAGCACATGTACAGGGCTCTGGTCTCTGCTGTGCAACCCTGTGAATCACAAAGCCCAGTTTTGGCTTTGGCAGCCATCTCTCTGTCTATGCAAGTCCAAACCTCATCATGCACACACAGCCCATCCTAAATATCCCCTCTCCCTGGGGGCTCCCACTTTAGCTCCCCAGCTAATGCCAGTGCTTTTAACATCCAGCTGAATTTCCAATCAATTGCATCCTTGTTCTCAGCTCAAATGAGCAATGATGGGAGTAGTTCTGCCTGCTCTGTGCCACTCATTAGGATGACCTTGCCCTCAGAGGCCCTCTTGTGTAACCCTCACACCCAGGAGCAGGGTGGGAATGTAGGCAAAAAGACTCCAGGTGGTTGGCTGTGAGCACTAATAGGCAGGAATAAGGCAACAAGGAGAATGAGATTTTTCTAGGATTTTCTGGTGTAGAATCCCTGGTATTTCTGGCCATGTATGTTGCTCCTTGGGTGGTACCACTGATGGGGTTGAATGGGAGCTATGACAGGTAGAGGGTATGAGTGATGCTGTCTGACCTTACCAGAATTAGAAGGATTGTGTATTCCCCGGAAGGTGAGGAAATGCCTGGGAACAGTATGGAGCTTAAACTCCCATCAGCTGTGCTGCAATTGCACAGTTAACTGGGATTTAGGAGTACTTTCCTTAAACTGAGGGAAAATGAGGCAAAGAAAAATGCAATGTTCTGATGATCTCCATCGATGTCCTTCTGCCATAAACCCTTGGCTCCCTGACTCTTACCCATCCCTATGTTATGCAGCCCTTGAGAAACTTGCAGTCCTGGTGGTCCTCCCAAAATGCCATGGCAAAATCACTGTACTCATGTAGGAGGGGAAAGCTGAGGAAAAAGGCAGCTGCAGATCAGGATTGGGGGATGCTTAAAAGACAACAACTGCACAGACAACATCTATCTGAAGCTGTGTTGGACCCAACAGAAGGTGGTGCAGAGCCCTGAGTCCACTCCCCTCTGGGAGCCACATCTGGGACCAGATGGAGCACATCTGGCCGTCCTCATCTGCTGGGCTTTTTTCTCCAGAAGTTTTATTGGATCCTAAATTTTAAGTTCCAGTCTTTCTGCTCAGCTGCCTCCTGATTCCACTCCATGAAAAAAAATCATCCAGAGCCAAGAAGTGAGGCTGACCTGCTAAACCCTGGGAGTTTTAGCTATAATTCCATCTACAATGAATATGATCTGGAGCAGAGACCTTAGTCTTTAACTTCATCTCATTTTGGGATGAAATCCTAGTTGGTTGGAAATTAAACACCATCTTCAGCACTTTGCTGGAGCTTTCCAGATCATGGAGCATTAGAGAAAAGCAAAGGATGCTTCTCATATCCATCTTTTCAGGTGGGAAAACTGAAACATGGATTGGCAAAGATGTTTAACTCAGAATGTGCACAAACCCAGGATCCAAGTCTGGCCTCTGACTCCCCCTAATAGTGTCTCCCCATCTGGTCAGTGCTGAAAGAGATCATAAATGGGATGGTTCAACTGAAGCTCAAAGGTTTTGGACTTTCCTCATTGTGCTTGAAAGCCTCTTTAGGGAATTCCAGTATGGTTCATTTCTAGATGTCACTTCTCAGCCCTCCCTTCCCCTAAATCTCCTCTTCCTGCCTTTGAAAATTGAAATAGGATCAGGGTGTTAGAGTGTATATATGTAATTTATTAACACAGCAGGCAGGTGAGGTTCAGGCTTTCTCTACACTCAGGAGACTCAGATAGAAGTAGGGGTATCTCTAGGATAGTGGAACAAATATTCCAGGATGTGAGGGGTCCATGTAGAAATATAATTTTTGAAAAAGAATCATAGAGTTGTTTGGGTTGGAAGGGACCTTAAAGATCATGTAACTCCCTGCCATGAGCAGGAACCTTTCACTAGACCAGCCTGGCCAAAGACCCATCCAACCTGGCCTTGAACACTTCCAGGGATGGAAAATGGAGCATAAAAGAGAATATTAAGGAAAATCCTGATTTTGAGCACTGATTTTATGGAAAGAAGTGGTGCTTCAGGACCTGTCCAAGCTCCCTAGATTCCAGCCAGGGCTAAACTTTTCTCCTTGCAGCCCACAGCAGAGCCACTGCAGCCAAACAACACCCAGGTCTGAGATCTTCTCAGCTCCTCCATGTGCTGTCTGTTCACAGACACCACTGTGTTTTTCCAGGAATTTCCACTCTGCTTTTCTCATTCACAAAAAGAAAATTTCCAAGCAGTTGCAGTATTTTTTTCCTGCAAGCACTTCCCTGTGAATAAGGACAGAACATACTCCTTTCCCATGTTTTCTGAGTGGCAAGGGACTGAGCTTTCAGGGCCAGAGGGTTTTCTGCCTCTGGCAAAAGGGATATTTTGTTTGATATCTGGGAACCTTCTTACAGGGAAATGGGAAGCTCCAGGAAAGGAAGATTAACTTGGTGAGAGTGGTTTTCACCCTGCTGGGATGTCAGCCATGTACCAAGGTCAGGAGAAGGAAAAGCAGAGGGAGGTAAATCTTGGACAGTGGTCAATCCAGAGCTGGTGGGAAGAAAGAGGAAAGTTGTGACACAGCTGAGATACGGGAAGAGATCAGGGAGAGGGTGTTGGGAATGTTCCCTCAGGCAGCAGTGGGGAAGGATGCCCTTTCTGCAGTAATTTTGGTTTTTTCCCTTTTTTTTTTCTTTCCTTTCCCATGGAATGTTTGTGCGTGTGTGTTTGTGTGCATGTCTAAGAGTGCCCTCCATTGGCCACATCCAGGCTGCTGCTCCCAGAGTGTCACCAGCACAACGGAGGAAGGTGGTGGATGCTCAACGGGGACATTGCCCTTCCTGTGTGGGAGGAATCTGTGTGATGCACAGGCTCTGCAAACCAGGGCACGTTGCAGCACTGCCGGCATCTCACGGGCTCCTCCTGCGCAGGCAGAGCTCAAATCCCTGTGCTGGGCACAGCAGTTTGGAGGTGTCCATCTGGAAGTTCTTGGTGGGACTGGGTGAATCAGCATCTACTCAGGAAGAGGGTGAAGACAGTTTTAGGCAAAATCGAGGCGTGCCCTGATCCCTGCTCATACATCCCAGGCTCCCTGTATTCCTAGGATGGATGTGGGTTGTGCTTGAGCCACACAAAGTTGCGCAGAAATCAAGCAGGGATGTGAGAGTGCTGGAAAACTCCAGCCCCAGACCTGGATCATTCTGATTTATAGCTGCTGCAGAAGCAAAGGGTCCACCACCAAACAGCTCATCGTGGTGGTGTTATGTCCAAGGTTGGATTTGATGATCTTTCTCAACTTTAGTGAATCCATGGCTTGCAAGGTCCAAAATTCACTGGTGCCAGTGCAAACTGGATGCCTAAACCCCTTGGGCAGCCCAGGTACCAGGTGCAATTTGGGATTTAGTCCTTGCCTGGTTTTAGTTTGAGTTTTGACAGTCTGTCTCAGGGGTTTCTGCTCTGTGCCTGCTCCAGTGTGGGATACAAAATACTCAGCAAGGAGATAGAAAAAAATATCATGGCTCTGCAAAGTTGTGTGAGGGTGCAGGAACTGTGCTGGTGGTTCACAGCTCTTCATAATCCCCTTCATCATCTCTAGCACCTGCACAAGGTAACCAAAGCAGAAGGACCATTTGGACCAAACCCTCTTTCTGTGAGTTGCTTGGGATGAAAAACTGCCTCTGACAGGGACAAACACACAAAACCAGTATTTTTGTCCTTTGATTTGTCCTTGAGAAATGCAGGAAAGGGACAGCTCGAGGTGATCCACAGTCACCTGCTGTCCCCAGGCTTTACTCTGCCAGCCCCCCTCTTTCAGGCACAAGACTGTAAGGAAAGAGAAAAGGAGGTGACATTTACTCCAAGTAGGAGCCAAAGGATTGAACCAGGTATGGATTCAAAATTCCAAAAATAGTCAGGCTACCCAGACAATAACTGTGGCAAGAACCATGGGAATATGGACAAATTTGACTGTGAGCCATGAGAACATGATCTCCAACACTGGAATAATCGTTTTTTTCACTCATTTAATATCACTTCCCCAGCTGCAGGCTGTAGCCTGTGGTTATATGTCCCTCTTGGGATATTTTTTTTGGATTAAAGTGTAGAAGATGGTTCTCTGCTGAAATGCATCAGCCAGTCAGCTGCCTGTTGCATCCCCCCTCCTTGCCAGGTCCAACACCTGCTGAGATCCAGGCATGGAGTGGGTTTTGCCTCTCCACTTCTGCTTTAAGGAAAGATTCCCACTTCAGCAAGGACTAGTTGGAGGAGAAAAAATATGCTTATGTTCTTTATGATGAAACCTTCCAGATGGGTCTGCACTGAGGGGAAATCAATTCTGATGCCAAACAACCGTAACACGGCATCCCAATGACAGGTCTGGTTAGTTAAAGTTTGTTGGCTTTTACAGTGCTTTTCCCAGAGTGAATGGGGATATGCTTTGTGCTCACCACATCCTCATACAGGAGCAGGTCTGTGGTCACTGATTAAAATTCACTTTGTGGAGGGCAGGAGTCTTGGGCTGAATCCCAGGTGCCGAAGTCGCTGCCAGGGATGGGGTTTCAAAGCAAACCTTTTCTCTTAATGATCTTGTTGCTATGGAGGCACTGCTGGCTCCTGCATCCAACTGGGAAAGGCAGGTTTCTTCATGGTCTGGACCAGAGGTTAAGATGATAAGAAAGATGGAGAGAATATAAGAGCATGTAGTGACAGGACAAGGGAGAATGGCTTCAAACTGAGAGGTCAGGGATGGATGGAATATTAGGAAGAAATTCTTTCCTGTGAGGGTGGGGAGGCTCTGGAACAGATTGCCCAGAGAAGCTGTGGCTGTCCCATTCCTGGAAGTGTTCAAGGCCAGGCTGGATGGAACCTGGAGCAACTTGGGATAGTGGAAGGTGTTGCTGCCCACGGCAGGGGGGTTGCACAAGGTGATGTTTAAAGTCCTTTCCAACCCAAATCATTCTATGGTTCTATAATCCCTGTGAGTCCTTTCTAACTCAGGATATTCTATGATTCTGTAATCCCTGCCTTCCTAATGTGAAGGTTTGTATAGATTTTGGCTTTGCAAAGGCTTGGAAACAGCATGAGCTGCTCCAGCACTGCCCTATAGTGAGGGAGAGGAGAACCATGGCCCCTTTCAGAGTCTCAGAGCAAGAGCCTTTTGCTTCCCAAATCTGATATTTAAAGCATTCACAGTCATTTTTAGGCAACCCCTCCTGCTAATCAGGATGACCTTTCCAGAAATTTGTAGGATGTTTGGTTGATGCCTGTTGTTTGCATTGCAAGCAAGACCAGGTTTGCATCCACTTTTCATTCCTGAAATCTGACCCGGGGGCGGGCAAGAGTCTGGCAAGGGCAGATTTGCACTGTGGAGCTTTGTAGACTGCAAACTAGTCAGGAGTGGGAATCTGAGTTGTGAAAAATTTAAGTGCAAATGTATTTGGACTCCATGCTGATTAGTGTCAGGTCTAACACAGCTCAGGAATCTGCTGGCAGGGGCTGCAGTGATTTGCAGCTGGGATGAAACACAGTTTGCAAATAGCAGATCTGACTTTCAAGTTACCTAACCCTTTCCTTCCCAAAATAAAAGGATTTTTGCAGAAGAGGGGAGATACAGAGACAAGTCTCTGATATAGAGTGAGGAGAGAAACCAAGGGGTAAATATGGCAGTGTATTTACCTTCTTATCTCTTCCCAGATGCACAAGATGGTCTGTGGGCTTCTCATCTCTTATTTTTCAGTCTCTCTTGGGACTGGTTTCTGCTGCCTGAATTGTAGATTTGCTGGGAATTTGTATGACTGTTGTGAAAGCTTCCTCTGTTTGCAGTCTGGGAAGGCAGAGCCTGGTATGTGGTGGGAGATGGCAGGATTGGGGATGAGTGATGTGGATACCATGGAGCTGTGATGTGGATCAATGGCTGCAATGAAGAAGATGTGTTTTCCCTCCTCCCTCGATGCAGGTGCCTCTCTCCACAAACTTTCACCCTAATTTTTTTCCTGGCAGTGCCACTGTGGTCCCTGATCGTGGAGAAACACATCTCAGATGATCTGAATGATTTTGGGGTTGCAGCCTAGGAAAGTGTTTGTATTTCAGGAACTGGGTTATTTGCACTCAGACTTCAATGCAGAGGCCATAAGCACCTGCTTTTCGGTAACCTGGGGACCACAGAGCCTCCTGAAATCGTGGTAGGGGAAACCTTCCTCTCAGGAGTCCCATTTGTCCTTCTGAAATCGGGCAGCAGCTCTGTTTTGGAGGTAGGAAGTGCTGCAGGACAATCCAAGGGGAAACTCCTGTTTTTCTCTAGCTAGGGTGAGCCAAGAGGGCAAGAAAGGAAAAAGTTGGAAAGGTGGGCAAGAAAAAGGACCAGGGCTGTGTGCCCAGCAGTGGGAGAAGTCCTGCCCCACACACTGACCTCCTGCCTGTCAATCCCTGCAGCTCTTAACAGGCCCCCTCCCCAAATGTGGGGGTGGACAGTGCATGGGGAGGGGGTGCAAGATGAGGAGAGTCAGGCTACTGATGATATTTCTCACTATTTCTTCTCCCCTGGAAAGAGGAGGGATGGAGGGAAGGCAGCACAGGAGGGTCTTCTTATTGGGGTAAAGAGAGGGAGACTCACATGACTGCAGAGGCAGGAGGAGTCTCTTTGGCAAGGAAGGAGCACTGGGGTCTGGGCAGCTGGGCTGAAGAAGGGATCTGGGATACAAAGGGTTCCAGGGAATGTGTTCCATAGGGCAGTGGAGAATGGATGTTTCTTTTGCTGAAGGAATCTGGGGGCTGAAGTAGGTTCTGGGGCTCACAAGGAGGACTCTCACTCTGCAGATGCTCTAAGCCTGCACACAGGGGTGAAAAGTGAGATGGCAGCTTGATCTGGGATGACATAAAATCTGCTTCTATTGCCCTTTTTTTCCTTCTGTGCTGGGTGAACAGCTCTTCCAGCCTCCTGTTTGGCCTCAGGGTTAGACCAGGGCTGGATTACTGAACAACAACCTGCACTGTTTTAGTGTAAAGGAAAGAGAAAATGAGAAATATAAAGAAGCTTAAAAACAAGGGCTGGCAGGAGGAAGAGAGCAGATAGAACTCGGCTTCCTATGCTGACATCTAGCCCTCCCTCCCCAGGTGCAACCTGAAATCCATGTTGAACCAGCACCCTGGCTCTGTTGGGATGGAGAGGGCTGGAAACTCCTTAAAACGGTGTTTTCTTTGAGGAGATGGTTAAAATTCACTGCAAAGGCTCTGCTCTGCTCAGCAGAAGTATCTGCATGGGCAGAGGGCACTGGGAAAGCAGGTCACAGCTATGTTTACCCCCACTGTGAGTCACAGTTGGGCACTCCTGGGGGTTAGGATACCCTAGGGATGGGGATACCTCCCAAATTTGGGAATGCTGGGAATGCTGCTGGGGGCTGCATCTTCCCCAAGTAAGGGGCACCGGGGCTGGGGATGCTGTGTGGATTCTCAGCCTTGTAAAGGGTTAACAAAAACAACAACAACAAATCACCCAAAACCCCAAATCTCTTCTCTTTCTTTCCCCTCCTCCTTCCCTTCCCTGTTTTTTCCAGGTGTTGTTTATGGCCACAGGAGGGAGCTCAAATCCAGACATGGGAGGATTGGCTTGATTTCGGATCCAGAGCCTCTTAAACTCTCGCTTTTCCTCTAAGCTGGTCCCTGTTATGTCCAGGATCTGGCGCCTGCTTGACATTTACTTTGAGTTCCAGAGGACCAGAGACCTAGGATGAGGAGCATTGGATCTGCCCTGAACCTGCTTTTGGTATCGCCACTCTACTTTGTGTGGACCGTGGTCGCTCTGGACCTGGCACAAACTCCCTGCACCACTTTGGTCCAAGGGAAATTCTTTGGGTATTTCTCCTCCTTTGCTGTCTTCCCGTTGAACTCCTCTCTCTGCTCTTGGATTATCCAGAACCCCGACCCCCGGAGGTACACTTTGTACATGAAGATCCTAAAACCTACCGGCGTATGTGACCACCAGCACATCCGCACCTACCAGTTTGACTCCTTCCTGGAGTCCACCCGCACCTACCTGGGCATGGAGAGCTTTGACGATGTGTTGAAGCTCTGTGATGGGTCCACCCGCTTTGCCTTCCTCCAGTCCAACAAGCAATTCCTGCAGATGAAGCAGACGGCCCCGCCGGGGGTGGAGAGCTGGCCCATGCGGTGGAAGCCCACAAAAGCTCAGGAGAGGGACTTCTCAGTGGAATACCTCGTGGTGGGCAACAGGAACCCCAGCAAAGCCGCTTGCCAGATGCTCTGCAAGTGGCTGGACACGTGCCTGGCCATCAGCAGCAGCTCCCACCCCTGTGGCATCATGCAGACCCCGTGCTCTTGCTCGGGAGGGGAGGTCCTGGATCAGGCCAGCGAGATCCTGGGGTTCACCAGGAAGAAGGAAGATTGCTATAAGGATGGAATTTACTTGGAGAACTGCGTGAGCAGCCCCAAGGACAGCAATGGAGCGGAGTTCCTGGGTGAGTGGAGGGAGGCTGGGGATGTTTGGGAGGGAGGGTTGGCTGGGGTCTCCTCTCGGTGGTCTCACACTGTCCCTGTCACCTCTGTGTCCGTATCTGTGGATGCCTGGCATGAAAACCTTATTTCCTAATTGACAAGCAAGTCAGGTAACCCTCTGAGGCTCTTTGTGAGCCTGCGACTGGAATTGCAAAACATCTTCCCTTAACTATACCCAAATTGTTTCATTCATTCCCCGGGCTTGTGCTTTGCTTATTTTACTCCTGCAGCCTCTGAGCTGCTGAGGGAGCTTCTTACCTGAGGGTGAGCAGTTTTCCAACATAATTACAGATGTCCTAGAAAAGGCAGGATCCAAGCTCACTCCTGAGGCGGGTTGCAATCAGCAGCCCTATCAACCATTTTAATTCCTGGGGATAATTTGATTCTTGGGCCTGGTTCAAGGGAATGGCAACAGAAGGCACACTAATTTTGTTCTCAGCTTCATTTTCCTTCTGGAGGCTTTCAGAAAGAAAACTCACCCTGCTGCTTCCATGGGGTTACTTGGTGCCTCTGTTGGGGCTCATTCCTTGGGTATCTACTGAGTGTTTTGATTGTGGTCTCGTGTGTGGTGAGGACTGGAACAGGAGTGGGGAGGTGGAGCAGGCTATGAGTAAAGGTGGGACAATCATAAAGTCTGTTCTAGGCATTGGTGTGGGGAGGAAAGTGCTCCTTCTAGAGATCTGATGTGGCCATGCAAAGCAGAAGAGATTCAGGGGGTCCAAAAGCGAACTTTTTTTCAGTACCTGTGTCAGATCCACCCTGATGTGTTTATTCTCAGCTCCCACCCTACCTGCCAGCACACAGGTTATGTAAAGCAGAGGTATGATGCTAAATAAGAATTTGGGTGGCAGGGAATGGAGCCTCTGATGCAGCGAGTTTCAGACCCTCACCTGATCCCCACCCCGAGATCTCATCTTCTTCAGGTGCTGAACTGAAGTGTCTGTCCTTTGCCACCAGCAGAAAGTTGTCGCCTCTCTGGGACTGGAATCCGGGGCTCCTGCCTGACTTTTGCAGCCACCCCTGTTTAAGGTGGAATTTCTCAGAGTTGAGGGGAAGAGGCGAAATTTGCTTGCAGTGGGAAGGAGTTGGCCAGGCACAGGTCCAAGCTGTGCAGCGTGATTTTCCTGCAGACTGCAGCCTGGCATTAGCTGAGAGATTAGTATATGATCAGGTACTTGTGCTTTCGTCAGGGTATTTTGGGGGAGATTTTGTTTCTCACTGATCTGTGAATCAATACATGAAGGCACACAGCCGAACCATAAATCCTGCAAATTAGTTCTTCAGCCGTGCCGTGCCTCCCTCCCCGGCTCCGAGCACACAGCTCTCCAGATTTTGGGTTCTTTTTTTTTTGCCATGCCCTTTTCTCCCGTGTGAACAGCTTGCGAGGAGCACAGCCTGGGCTGCCTCCTTGGAGTGATGCAATCATGTGTCCTGCCTTGGGTTTGCTGATTGGGTGATTTATGCATTCCACCCAAGCAGCGCGACCTTTTTCATTGCAACCAAAGGTGAAATTTGAAATAAGATTTTCAGCAAATCCCGGAGCATTCACGCTTAATATTGGCTTTTTGTAAAGATCTCTCCTGGTCCAGCTCGAGTGCCTGAATGTTCCCAGAGAGTAAATATGAAAGAGGCTCAAAGGTGGCTGAATCAAAATCCTTTTTGGGTGTCAAATATTTGTAGAGTGGGGACAGTTTTTTTGCTGGATGCTCACATCTGCTCCATATTGAAGACGCAGAATTATCATTTTCACTGGTGGGATGCCATCCCCACAGAGATGATGTTTGCAGGGTGCCCAGCCTCTCCATGTGCTGCTCTGTCTGTCACTGTGTCTGTTTTGATTCATGCAAAGGCTTGATCAGGAAGATGGAGGCGAGATCCAATTTGGACAGGGAGTCAGCAATCCCTTAACAGCATTTTGTGGGTGGAATATTTTGATAGGGTTCCTGATTTCCAAGTGCTGATGCTGGTTATTGCAATCACTGCTGTTCTGATTGTATTTGTAGCACTTTTTTTCTTTCCAACAAGCTTTTTTGGTATTATTATTATTATTTCCCTCCCTCCCCTGCTGCTTTCTGAGTCATTTGTTGTTTCTGAGCCTGTCTTAACACTTTCATCTTTGAACAAGTGTAGATGTGTGTGTTGTAATAACTTACCCTGATGATTTGAAGGCACATATGGAATGTGGAAGGTTCCCTGCCCATGGTACGGGGTTGGAACCAGATGATCTTAAAGGTCCATTCCAACCCAAACCCATTCTGTGATTCTATGAACTGCCAGACACACAGATACCATCCCAAAATGTGAAGCCTGACTTTTCCTAACATGCCTTTTTATTGCTTGGATATTTCCAAAGCAATTGCATGGGTGCAAATCTGCAATGAGATGTTTCCTTGGACACAGCTGTGCTTTGGCTCACAGTCTGTATGGTGAGATCCCTGTGAAAAGCTTTGCTCCAAGTGGACCTTGTTGACCAGAGCTACTGGGACACTCAAGAAACATAACTGACAGCCTGTTGTCACTCATGGCCAATGATTTTACATCTGGTTCAGGTTCATAGGGAGGCTTGTAGTCATTTATGAGGAACTTCACAAACTCTGCCAAAGTGACCCTGTCTTATCTGTGACATCTGTTCTTCAGTGTCTGGAGGTAGGAGAGACTGCTTCAAATTTGCTTCCTGGCTTTAGTGAGACCCTCTTTGCACTCACTGTCCCACACAGACATTTCAGAGGTTACAGTAGGCAGTGGTGGGTTTGAGAAGAATTCCCCAGGGTGCAGAGGTGGCAGGAGATATTCTGGTGTCTTGTTGCATGGGGAGCTTATCCTGGTGCTCAGCAAGGAAAAATATTGGCAGCAGCAGCCCACCCTCCACATGTCCCCTCCTTGGGGCATCTGCCTCCATCTCCAGGAAGGTTTGAATTGGTTTTCTAGACAATTCAGCAGGGAAACAAGTTTTGGCCATTATCAGCTTCCCTTACTCGGGTAACATGGGAAGAAGGCAGAGATTGTTTGTAGGTCCTGATGTTTAGATGTGAACTCACTTTTTGGGATGCAAGTTGGCATTCCTGGAATAGGTTTGGGGTCGGAGACCAGGAGGCTGAAGAAAGGAAAACTACCAGAAACACAGGGCATTGGGACTTCCTGGTCTGAGAATCCTAATGACCTTCCCAAATGTGAGCTGGCTTTGCTGTAATCAGAGCTGGAGCTGTAACAGAGATGAGGATGTGACCCTGTAATGACAGAAGGTTAAATGTGTGCTTAAGTGCTGTGCTGAGTTAGGCACTTAATGAATGTCTAATTAGTCTTGTCTCCATGTAATCTGTTCCTGGAAGGCCCTTATAATGCTGTCATATTTTGGTGGCCAAGACAGATAACCATGTTCTGGTCCTCCTGCTCTTCATATCCCCACTTTGGAGGGATCCAAGATGTTGATTGCAAAACAGGGCCAAATGTGTCTCCAAAATATAGTATTTTCTTCTTGATAAAGTAGAAAGCTCCAGGGTTGGAGGGGTTTTTATGATGAATGAATAACTGAATCAAGACATTTCTAGTCTGAAGTGCTGGGGATTTTCCTGCCTTTTCTGCTAAATTTTTCCATTCTTTTGCTGTCCCCATTGCTCTGAACAAAATCAAAACCTCCTTCCTCACACTTGCTCATCACTTTGGTTTTGTTGGTCATGTTTCATCTTCCAGCTTTTAGATGCTTTTCCACCGTTGTCTGATAGATTAAGAAGTCAGTGTCCATTCTCTGTGTGGAGAGCCATTTATGGACTCATGAACAAATTCCTTCTTAACTTCTGCTGCAATAAGTCGGCTGGATTCCATAAACCTTTCTCTGCAGGACACATCCTCCAAACCTCGGTCGTTGTTGGGAAGCTTTGCTTCATGCTTGGGCACTTCTGACCAAAACATATCTCCTCAGCAGGGCTGGGCTGAGCTTCTGCTTGGACTTGTGGCTGAGTGGCTGCTGAATGGGTCTGTGGTGTGGAAGAGGAGCCAAAGGCATAGAAACAAATGAATCAACTCCCATCCTCCCTGCTGAGGGAATCATCTTGTGTGGCACAGTCCTTCTCCCCTTGAATCTTCTCCAGGGCAGAAATAAGTTGCTAAGTCATTTCCTATGTTCGAGGTGAGCTTTAGTGGCCATGAAAGCTCAGTGATGGATAAAGATCTGTGAGTAATTGCCCAGGGGCAGGCTCTCAAAACTCTTCTTGACATATTTAGCTCCTTATGACACATGCTCCATTCCTCCAGCAAGAGTCCCCCAGGCTCAAACAGCAGCTGAGCTTGCAGAGAAAGGTGTTTGGCTTTGGTTTTGCCTTGGTTTCAGATTTGCC
Organism: Neodrepanis coruscans; assembly: GCA_013400695.1. Lineage (NCBI taxonomy): Eukaryota > Metazoa > Chordata > Aves > Passeriformes > Philepittidae > Neodrepanis > Neodrepanis coruscans. The sequence goes on along the minus strand of VYZS01028864.1, from coordinate 14,162 downwards.
AACCAAATGGCAAAGGGAGTTGGGTGGGTGTATTTTCGTTGCCTCTCCTTCCTCCTGGCCTGGGCCTGCTGGGGAAGGTGTGCTGCATTCCAGCTTCTCCATCTGTGTTTGTCCCTGTTGTCTGATCTGTACATCCTTGAGAGCAGAGCTGGGACGTGGTGAGAGAACAACAGCAAAACACGGGGCAAGGAAGGGGTTCTGCTCATATGGAAAACTTTTCTGTGCAACCTGTTAAAAGCATTGGAGATTTTACCTGACCTCTCCCCAGCCTAAGTCCAAACCTCAGCAGCTTCAAGCAAGAGCTGATACCTCTTCCCAGCTCCTGGAGGAGGAAATTCAACAGAACCTGGCACCTGGCAAACAGGGAATCTTCTCTGGACCCATATGGGCAGCTCCTGATGGGGTTGCCCCTTTCTCCTGCAGTCAGTGTTTTATGGAAGAGGCAAGTGTGGGTAACTCCCTCCTAGGTGCTGAAAAGTGGGTTCTGACTCAGTTTAAACAGTCAGATCTCTGACTTGTACAAAGCCTGCCCCACTGCTTTTCTCTGGGGTCATCAAAGACGTTATGATTGGAATAGAATAGAATAGAATAGAATAGAATAGAATAGAATAGAATAGAATAGAATAGAATAGAATAGGGGAGGGTTTTAGGGTAATCTCAAAATTAAATTCTGCATTCTTCTGTGTTAACTATCATTTGAAAAGGTGTAAAATTAATTCATTGNTAGAATAGTTTTCCCCTAGAAAGGACCTGCAATGATTATTTAGTCTCACTGCCTGGCCACTTCAGGGCTGACTAAATATTTAACTAGGGGCATTGTACTTCTTAAGCACTCGCTGGGCTGGGACATCAACCACCTCTCTAAAAACCCTGTTCCAGTGTTTGACCACTCTCCCAGTAAAGGGGAACCTTCCCTGGTGCAGCTTGGATGCATTCCCACATATCCTATCCCGGCATCCCAGGGAGAGTCAGGCACGAGCACAAAAGTACCAGAGTGTCACAGTGACAGAGCAGAGATTCCCTGTGTCTGTGCTGCACTCAGCACTAAATCCATTCAAGTGTCTGGATTGAGACGGGAGGAGAAAAATGAGCAAACTAGAGTGATCAGTTCCATTGTGAACCCAACAGCTTGTGGACATGATCACAATGCAGAAACATCAGCAATTACCTTCTCAATGCGCTGTTGTTGTAGCAGGGAGACTAAAGGTGGAATTTACATCCAGTTGCCGAGGGAGTTTCACAGGCAACTACTCCCATTATTGCAAAGAGGGGACTTTTACGGATAATTTAATGAGTGACAGCCTGGTGAAAGGCTCAGCTTTCCAGTTTTCCTTTTTTCTTTCTTTTTTTTTTTAAATTTTTCTATTATTTAACATCCTGTCGTGTTCAGGACCCATAGCAGCCACCACAAAATCTTTCATATGGGAATACAGGGTAAAATTTAGATGCAGGGAAACACAGACATCAGATTCAAAGCCATCATACCTATACTTTTACAGCTATAACTGCTGCATATGAGGATGATGATGCTGATGTCTCAGAGGGAGGGTGCACAGAGGCATTCCTGTCCGTTTTCAGCACCCACCCTGAATNCCTGGCCACTTCAGGGCTGACTAAATATTTAACTAGGGGCATTGTACTTCTTAAGCACTCGCTGGGCTGGGACATCAACCACCTCTCTAAAAACCCTGTTCCAGTGTTTGACCACNATGTATTTAAGTGATGGGAGCAGGATGAAAAATGGAAAACATTGTGTTTAAGAGGAATAGGATCTAAGGAGTTTTCCCAATGTTTGATTTACCTTTGTGGTAGCTGAACTCCATGGGTTTCCTTGTCACTGAGTTCTCTGTCCTGATGGATTCCATCTCTCATGGTGGATAAACCTCTCCCAGGTTTTCTTGAAAGGGAATTTTCCCTTTTTCAGTGCTGGTCTCCTCCATCCAGATGCAGCTCCCAGAGATTATGGGTGAAGCCAGGACTCAGCAGAGATGACAAAGCTCAGTTTTCTTAGAGATTTAGCAGACAACAGATCCAGGAGGGGAGAAAGTGTCTGATCTGTGCTACTTTCATCATTAAACTCACTCATTTAGCACTAAATTCAGTCACTGCCCAGAGAAGTTGTTCCCATCCCTGGAAGTGCTCAAAGCCAGGATGGGATGGCCTCTGGTCTAGTAGAAGGTGTCCCTGCCCATGGGTTGATCTGGGAGGCTCTTTCCAACCTAAAAAATCTTCTATGAACTTTAACAGCCTGGGAGCAGAGGGTTGTCCTGAGTACTCCCAAAGTGGACAAGGGTGCTCTAAGTCACAGAAATCTTCCATGTTGGGCTGTAGATTTCACAGGGCATCACTAACACCTCTGTAAATCATCTCTTCTCCCATATCTTCCTATTCTTATAACCATAAAATTTAACAACATCTATGGGCATTGACTCTATCTCCTGTAAATCCCATATTCCCCGGGACAGTGCTGAAGAAAGCTTGGCCTTAATAGGTTTGGGTTTCTCATCTTTAACCTGGGGAGGATTCAGCAACTGTGTGTCCCTGGGGTGGCTCTGCCAATGTCACCTCCAGCCACTGAAGCTCCTTTTTGGCACAGTCCCTTCCTGCACTCACTGCAGACAGCAATATGATACTGATATCCTATGTTTTATCCTTCAGCAGGGCAAGACAACCAGGCTGGGAAAGGACGTCCTTTAGCACATCAGAACTGCAGATTTGTTGTGTTTAAATATATTTCTTTCTGTTCCCTGGCTGTAGTTTCATAGAGCAATAATTGCCACACACCTCATTAAGCTGAATGCTCTCAATAGATCTTGAGTGGTCCATGTCATTAAACAAACAGTTACTGGCTTGGGATATTCCCCGTGTTTAGAAGCAGCAAGGAAGGGAAGGGACATAGGGGGAGTGACAGCTGCAGCTACAGCCTCCTGAAGAAACTGGGTTGCCCTGCTAGGGCAGCTGCTTTGTCCCAGGGTTTCTGGGGCAGTTTGTGGAGTCTGAGTCCTCCCTGTGTCCTAAGGCAGGAACAACATGACTAATACAAGTCTTTGGCATTGTCATCTTGCCTGGCTGAAGAGGGAGATTCCTGTGTCTTTGCCAGTCTGGATGCTTGTTGTTTTTTAGTTTTGTTTTGGTTTTGGTTTTGTTTTTTTCTGGATGCAGTTTAACACATCTCTAGTTCTGGGGACAGGGGTTTGAGTATCTTTGTGTTGAAGGTGCCCAAACCAGAGGAAGACAGTGAAGTTCATCATATAAAAGCAGGAGAAACAGCCAAGAGCACGGGTGCTTTCACTACCTTCACTGGTTCTTCTCCTTAATCTGAAGACTCAAGGACTGACATGCAGGTTATTGGCCTCTCAGCTTTTGCTGAGAGCCTGGGACTGATGTAAATAGGATCTACACAGACTTTCTGCCTCAGGATCTACTGGAGCCTGGGATAGGACATGGCATATCCTGGCTCCACCACATCTCCCTGTTTAATCTGCTCTCCCAGATAAAACCCAACATGGAAAGTGTTGTTCAATGATCTGTATGTACTTCATAAACAGGTCTATGTACTGTCCCATGTGCCTGCTGGACAAAACTGACAATTAGTTTTAGTATCCCCTTCCCATAAATTGACTGAATTTGCTCTTTGTGACCAAGATTGTGAACAAAATCCCATTTCTACCAACTCTGTGGTCAGAAGTAGCAATAAGGAAGAAAGGCATTGCAGGACATGTGCCCTGGGGAAGAGCAGTGCAGGTTCAGGTTGTTCATGAGAGACCTCTGTAAGAACCCAACCTAGAGCCTAGGTGGGCAAGGAAGCATCTCTGTTTTACACAGAGCTTCTTGGCTTTGAGGTTAATGCCCTGTGGGGCAACCAGGACAAAAGACAGAGATTCTGTGCATGAGTTTATACCCACAGACAAAATAATCCTGTTATAGGGAGATGCCAGAAGGCCCAGCCTCCATGAACTTCCAGCTTGACTTCACTAATTTATGAATCTTCAGAATCATAGATTGGATTGGGCTGGAAGAGACCTTAAAGATCATCCCATTCCAACCCTCTGTCATGGACAGGGACACTTTCCATTAGACCAGGTTGCTCCAAGCCCCATGCAACCTGGCCTTGGACACTTGCAGGGATAAGGTATCCACCAGTTCTCTTTGCAGTTGTGTTTGATGGTGGCTGTGCTGGATGGTACCAGTTTGCCCTTGGTGCCTGTTAACCTGGGATCGGGAATAAGTAATCTTTAAGGAAATGGATTAAGGAGGTGTCTGCATCAGAATTCCGGTTGTGTGAATGTGCTGGGAAAGATATCCCTGGCCATTCCCAGCAGAAAAACACCCAGGAAGATGTTCCAGGGCTGCTATTTACAGCTGGGTTTGTTCAGTGCTTGTCCTCCAGCCTGTTTGTAGGGGGTTACTCAAAGAAACATCAATAAAACTGACAGATAACTATTAATTTCTGCCCAAATCTTCTTCTCTTAATATAATTTCTTCCTCCTTTATTTAGATTGCTGTGTTTGGCTGTTTATTTTCCATTTTAAAGTTCTGAAGCAAAAAGCTTCCTGCTGTGCTGTACATTTTTGCCAAACATTGGAGGCACATGTCTCAGGGAGCTCTCCTGGGCTTCAAGTGAGTAACTTGTGAGCAACCCCATGATGTTGTGCTCACTGGGCAACCATCCACTCAATCTCTGGATGCTGCAACCAAATTATGAACAGTCAAGCTCAGTGCCAGCATCACTGCCAGGGCAATTCAGATTTTCATCACAATCCAGCAATGCAGCATCTAAATCCAGCTGACCAACACCACAGAAATGAGATGTTCAGATTTGTTGACCTCCCCAGCTGCTCCTCTCTCATGTCTAGAGTTTAAATTCTGGAGGTACCTTCTTTAACTGGTCTGAAATGTAGCTACTTACAATGGATTAGAATAATAAAATCATAGAATGGGTTGAGTTGGAAGGGACCTTAAAGATTTTCTAGTTTCAGCTACTTGCCATGGGCAGCGACACCTTCCAAAATCCCAGGTTACTCAAAGCCCTGTCCAGTCTGTCCTTGAGCACTTCCAGGGATGGGGCACCCACAACTTCTCTGAACAACTTGTACCAGGGCCTCACCACTCTCAGAGGGAGGAATTTCTCATTAAAAACTAATTTCAATCTACCCTTCTTCAACTAAAAGCCATCTCCCTTTGTCTTGTCACTCCAGGCTATTGTCCAAGGTCCTTCTTCAGCTCTTTTGGAGCCCCTTTAAGCCCTGAAAGAGGCTCTGAGGTCTCCCTGGAGCCTTCTCTTCTCCAAGCTGAACAACCCCAACACTCCCAGCTTGTCACTGTAAGAGAGGTACTCCAGCTTTGGAGCATCTTCACTGGTGTCAGCCAAGACCAACAAGTGATGGTATGACTTGAAATCAGCAACTTTATAACAAGAAGGCAGACAATAAGCAGCAGAGGAGCTGCTCAGAAGGATGGCTGGCTTGCTGGGAGGGGGTACTTGCTGAAGAAGAAAAAATGCTGGGATCAGGACAGTCCCCAGGTGATTATAGAGAGGTAGTTAAAGAGATTGCTTTTCATGCCTCTGTGCTTTTGGGCCACAGAGGAGCACAGGAGGCCCCTTTGGGGAGTTCAACCAACCCATGGACCCACAGCAGCTGAGGGATCATAAAAGAGAAAACAAAGAGACCTTGTGGGAGAGCCACAATGCATACCACCAGCTGTCAGGGCAGGGATGGCTTTCCTCACTCAGCAGCTCTCACATGCAATATGTCCCTCTGTGCAGTCCCTTCCCTCCTACCAGCCCTGGTGTCCCTGTCCCAGCTCAGCAGTGCCATGTTTGGGCCCATTGTCATTGAAGCTGGTGACAAGTTCAGTGGGAGTTTTGCCTTGGCATCATTTGGTGCCTTTTACTTGCTGAAAGGCAGAAGAAGAGATGAGTTAAAGCTTTTCCAAGTGTTTAAACACAATGATTCCCCTTCTTCTCCACTCCTGAGCCTGATGTATTGGCTCCCAAATTGGCAGCGCAGAGGGCAAGGTGTTATGCTGTGACTTCTACTCTTCACAAAGACAGGGCTTTGTGAATAGTGGCAAGGATGATACCCAGTTTACTACCATGTGAAATCCTTTATTCTTCTGTTGCAACAATCCCAACTCCTCTCATTGCTGCTCGTGTACATATCCTTCATAACCCTCATTTTTCACCCATGCCTTGGGATTGTCATTCCAGCAGCACCCTCTTGGATCTCTTAGGCATTTTCTGGACAGGAGTATCTGTGTATACACAGATGCCCAGGTGTATATGTCCATGTATGGGGATATTTGCCTGCACACAAATTGTAAACCCACAGAGAGCAGGCAGATGCACAAATGGGCAGGGAAGTACCTGAATGCACATGCAAACCTGGCAGTGCAGGTGTACAAACACACAGGGCTGAGCAGAGAGGTCCACATGCTCTGAGGTGAACACACACTCACGTCAATGAGTCTGCAAATGTGTGAACATGTACAGCTACCACATATCCACAGCCCTACACACCCCCACAGCCCAGTGAGTCCCAGTGCACACCAGTGAGCACATCCAGGAGCTGAGACCCTCATGGAAAGCCCCAACACCACACACACACAGTCACAGACTTCTTCCCATTCTAGGGAGGGTCCATGGAGACCCACAGTGTGCAAACTCACTGCAGGAACAAGAGGCTGACTCATCCTTTGTCCTTTCCCTGTTTCTTCCAAAATGCGCCATGAGGCCTATCTGTGCTTCATGGTGCATTTCAGAAGAAGCTGGCTTTGTTTATACTTGTGTTATCCTTCCCATGAAAGTAGAACTTCTGTTAATCCCCCAAGAGCCAAAATGCACTGATGGACTCCCTGGTGTGGTTTCAGAGCTTGGTGGGAAAGGACAACTTGCGTGGCTTGACATTCTGAGGGGAAAAGGAAGGACTTGCTTTGGGACTACAGTCATCTAAAGCTGTTCCCAAATCCACTGGTGGTGGGACATGCTTCCTTTTGTCCTGCACTCCCACAGCAAAGCCTGCAGTAGTCTTCTCCTGCTCTTAAAAGGCTCATGATGTGTTTTAAGTCCAGTATGGGCTTGGCTGGTGATTGGAACCACTCCTAGGGACCACCAGCTGTTCCTCAAAGCTCTGTCTCTCCACTGCCTGATGTGTGGCTTACCCACAGGAGATCTTGTAGCATCTCCCCCTGCAGCATTTACACTGGGTTTTTGGAGGTGGATTTACTGGAGGGTTTTGTGGGGGTTTTACTGAAGGATTGTGGGTTTGGAGACTGTTGTCAGCTCTTCTAGTCCTGCCTTCCCCACATCCCAACTCAGGTGTGAATACCTGTGCACAAGCTCTATGCAGCAAATCCAGACTCTTCCATGTGTCTCCAGCTGTGTGTTGGTTTGTATCTGCAGACATCAACTTCTGACTCCCATATTTCCCATTCCCCTCTCCATCTTTCCATCCTGGGGGCTGTTTCCTCTTACACCAAGACCCTTTGAAAAGCTTTTGAGGAGCGAAGTGACTCTAAGGCAGGTGTTGGGGTGTTGTGCTGCATCCTCTGTCTGATCCTTCCATGGTGTCAGAGCAGCCTCAGTGCAGTGGGATAATCGTGGCTGCTCTGCTTTGGAGGACCATTCCACAGAGGAAGCTTCACTTCAAAAGGCAACACAGAAACAACAGCTTTGTCTACCTCACATTTTAATTAAAACTCTAAGTATTCGCCTTCGCCCCCGCTCCCTCCCTCTGTACCTTTCTCCATCCTGATCCTCTCGCTGCAAATGAACATCTAGTGTCACCTGGGGACAAAGCATTAATTCAGCAATTAAATAATTGAATGCTCCTCTGGCAAAATGAACTATCTCCAGCCTTTCTTGTGTTTTACCACTTTTTTCCCCCCTTTTTCTTTCCCCTCTTCTTTCTTCTTCCCTCTGGTGAGATAAGGCTGCCATTCTTGAAAGCCATTTTAAATATTCATGTTTTAATTAATGGACTTTATTGCGTGAACTCTACGTAAGGTAATAAAAAAGACTGCCTGAGGCACAACACACTTTTCTGTTGTTTGTTCTTGAAAGAGGACTAAGAAATAAAAACTTAATATGTTTCTTCAACAAATATTAGAAAGATACACAGAAGTGACAACCATGGGTCATATAACCAGTGGGACCTCCACAACCCACGTGTTCCCAAGTTATTGTGGAGCAAGACACAAATACATGGGAATCTTGCAGGGACTGGTTCCTTCAGAAATGCTTCAGGTTCTGCAATGGGCAGGGGAGGGCAGTGGGTTACACCAAGAGGATTTGGAGTGGAAATAGAAGCAGAGCTGCAGTGATCCAGTTTAAAAGAAGGATGGAGTGGAACTTTTCACCAGGCCATGTACTGATAGGATAAGGGAGAACAGCCTTAAGATAAAGGAGGGTAGATCAGAAATTGAGAAGAAATTCTTTACTATAAGAGTGGGGCACTGGAACAGGTTGCCCTGAGAGGTTGTGGATCTCCCATCCCTGGAAGTGCTCAAGGTCAGGTTGGAGGAGACTTTAAGCAACCTGGGATAGTGGAAGGTGTCCCTGCCCATGGCAGGGGGCTGGAGTGAGATGGTTTTTGAGGTCCCTCCTAACCCAAACCATTCTAGGATTCTCTGATCAAGGGCCCTTCAGGGCTGTGAGTATTTGGGGCTGAACACAATCTTCTGCTGAACCTGGAAACTGAATAGGTTGTTTCTATTTGAGATGATGTTTTTGACAAAATAATACAGAGGGAAAGTTTGGACCAGTCCCCTTGCCCAATATTTCTGCATCAAAAAACCCAAATATTGATTACACATTTCTGCACTGGATTTTGCTTTTATCAAAGACAAACAAGTTGATGGAATGTATGAAATTTGTGAAACATCTGGTATTGCCAGTTTTGTATTCTTGCCAAAAAAAGGGAAGAAAAATAATGTTAGATGAAACTTCATTCCATGTGGGTGTTTTCTTATGGTGCAGCATTCTGAAATTAGTTTTATACTCTGAGTGTGTCATCTGTGCTGCGTGACATGGGCCTCTGCACCCAGTTTAGCTCTAGTCTTGTGATAGGAGAGGTCTAAGAATGCTGGTCCAGAACCTTATAGGGAGGCCTAAGCTCTGATCCTGCATCTACTCATGACCTTGAAGATGTCAAGGCATTTGTGCACATAGTTTTTATCCTCCTATTCTTTTCTTTGTTTATTCTGACTCAGATTTTGACAGCAGCTGGCCCTTTCTTTGCAAACAGATGTACAGTGCCCAGCACCAGCACGCCCTGAGCTGAGATGATGGCTCTCAGTAAGACTGGAGAGAGAAATAGTTATAATAGTTAATAAACACTCCAGTGGTTGCTATGGCTAGATTTGGTCATGGAGTTACTTCTCCTTTAGAAAAAGAATCATCTCACAAAGGGTGACAGCCTGGCATTTGCACAAGAAAGAGAGAGAATGTCCAGCATGGAAGGAGACAGGTGGGTGGCACAAAGAAAATATCTTTACTCGCCCAATGCAGGTTTTCAGCACTTCAGTGATAAACTATATTGTGCCTTGAGGATGTCTCTATCCATCACATTGATTATTCCATTTGCTATCTGCCTAGTACTGATTTTTTTCATCCTAAATCAAGAAAGAGCCAGAGTTCATCAAGAAAGAGCCAGAGTTCAGCCTTTGCTGCTAAGTTGCAAAGATGGGGTCACTCTGCTGAGTTAAAGGGCTCTGATTTTACAGCAAGAGGAACAAGGGAACAAGAAGGTTGGTTTTAATAATACATTGTCTTGTGGAGAAGTCTCCATTCCATCTTCTGATGGCACTGTCACCTCTGTGAAGCTCCATTTGTGGAGCTGAAATTGGTGGACTGTTCTTGCTTGTGCTCTGCCTGGTCTTGGCTGGGGCATCTGCTGCTGCTCTTGGGGTGATGGGTGGGCAAGTCAAGGTTATTATCTGATAATGGATCCACACTCCTCTCTTGTGCACCAACAGAGCTGGAGGTGGTTTAACAAAGTAGCTGGAGAGGCCAGAAAGAGTTGAGAGTCCAAAGTGAAAATTCTTGCAAAACTACTGACAGCACTATGAGAGAAAGAAAAGCTCAGACTTGGGCAGGTCATGTAATGACAGGAATTCATTTACCAGGACATATGTCTTAGGATGTGTCATTCTCCAAGCTCAGCTTGATCATAACCATCATTATTATATCTGGGACATCCAATCCAGTAAAAGACTTGCTGATCTTTTTGAGACATGAGTCGTGGCTCTCAGATTTGATTTAAATTTTCTGACTGAGCAGCAGAGGAACTCAGCTCTTACATCCCATGTGCTGTAGTGACTAATTCCAGCTGTCCCCAGTGGAGACATTCACATTTTGTCAAATCACCCTGAGCTCCCTTCTTAGTCAACAAAGAGCTGCTTGAGGTGAGTGGTGGGTGTGAGAATGGGCTTTGTCCTATTCCAAAATAGGCATCAGAAGGAAGGAGTCAGGATCTTTAGCAAAGGGACTAGACAGTTGATTTGGAGGATGAGTGGTGGCATCTCATCTCGAGCACAGCCTTTTCACTGACTCTAACTGAAGTGATTGTCTTTGGGTTGAACCAGGGTGCCAAGGTCAGCCCTGATATGAGCCCTGGTAAAAGCCACCTGGCTTGCTGGCTCCTCTCCATCTCCTTTCCAAGAGTGGTTTTTATGTGGGATCTACCTCTAAGGGCTGGAGCAGGAGAGCACTGAAGGGAGGGTATTAGTAAAACCTGTGCATCCCAGAGTATTCCTCCTGCTGAAGCTGTATCTTTCCACAGCTTTAAACAAAAAAACCCAATAATTACAATTTAAAAGAGTTAGTCTAAACCTTTGGGAGGTTTCCCATTTCATGGTTGCTGAGATCTGGTGTTACACCATCCTCAGTAAATCTTCACGTTATTCCCTTGCCTGCCTCCTCTTCATGATCACCTTCAGTCCCTGCCTGGGGGCTGCTTTCCCCACCTTCTGATTGTTCCCTTCCTTTCAAGTGTGACCTGTTATTAAAAGGATGATATGAGGGGCAATCCTTTCTCACCCCCTCCCATGCCTGTCTTAATTTGGACCTATCTTGGCAATGAGCTCTGGCTCACAGAACAGAGGAGATGTTTCTTCATCTGGGGTTAATGAGATCTAAGCCTGAGAGAAGGGTGAAGCTTGTGTTGACACACCTGGGTCTGTTCACACTTGGTTTGGACCAGCTCTGGAAGCACTTTCAGCCTCATTGCACACGAATGTCACACTGTGGGAATGTCTGGGATCAGCTCACACAGCCCAGTACAACAGACCATGTTATGCCCCATCCCATTGTTCAAGGCCAGCTTGGATTGTGTGACTCGGTTGGCTGATCCAGCTGAAAGCCAACTCCAGGAAACAGAACCAGAAATTAGTTTTAATTTGGATGTATGAGGTGGCCCAAAGCACAGTGCAACCACCCCATAGTCAGCAAGGAGATACATGGAAGGTGCCTGCTGGCAAGAGCCTGCCTTGAGGTCTGGTAAAACTGCCTGCAAAGCCCCAGCCCTTGGCTCTATCCCTGCATCTGAGTCACTAGTCGTCCCTTTTGTTTGCATTTAGTGTAGATCTTGTTAATTGGCTCTTTCGTTCCTCTAATTAAATGTAAATGCAGAGTGGATCATTAAACAGGGATACAGGAGTCCTCTCTGAAGGAAGCAGGTTTCAGCTGGATGAGAAAGCACCTTTTACTCCAGGTCTCTCCAGCAGAAATGATTTGTCCCAAAGGAACTCCCCCTGCTCTTTTGCTGCTGAAGGCGTCCTCCTGTGGGTGTGAAAGGGATTTCCTGGTGACAATGGGAGGCTCCAAGGCCAAAAGCAATGAGCCAAACCTGGCTGTCTTCCCTCTGCTTTCCAAGATAATGTGTTCCCCAGTCCTCCTGCTTGAATTTGCTTGGATGCAACATCACCACAGAGTTTTCAAGCAACTTCATCGGGTGCCTTCTTGGCACTACCAGTCTTAAATTATGCCAAATCAGGTGTGATGGTCTTCATGGTCTAGTTTTGTCCTGGCAGCATTGTCCTGTCCAGGATGGAGGAGGATTAAGCCTTCCCTTGCTGGAGACTGTCTCTAATGCCTTGTGCTTGGCAGAGCAGTGACGCAGCCGTGCAGCGTGGCCGGATCTGTGGGCGATGGGAACAGATGGCATATGCTCCACTGCAAGCAAAGTTCTCCTTTCACTCAGGGAGTAAAACGATGTTTTCTTTCCTGCAGGGCTCAAATCTGTCCCTGATGGGTTGCTCGTGGCCACCTTAGGGCGTTAAAGGGGGGCTTTTGCTCCTGGTGCTGCTCAGTGCTGGATGGCCTGGATCCTGCTGGAAGCAGGGGCTGTGTGGGGTGAATGGAGGGGTGGGTTTGTCCAGGATGGTATTCTGGATCTCAGAAGATATTCTGCATGAACATGAGTGACCTGGACCTAAATCATCTTGGTGCTGATAACACCAAGGTTGTGAGTTTGGTTCCATGTATGGACCTTTCACTGAGCTGGACTTGATGACCCTTGTGGTTCCCCTCCAGATCATAATAAACTGTGCCTGCAACTGTGACTTCAAGGAGCAGAACTTGTCAGCTGGCCACTCACTCTGTGACAAGCTGGATGAGCTCCTGGTGACCTGGGAGCACTTGGGATTTGGAGACCATTCAGAGATGGACACCCTAATTTCTATCATTACAAGTGCTCCAGAGGATGAATTTCTTTACTGTAAAGATGGTGAGGCCCTGACACAGGATACCCAGAGAAGTTGTGGATGCCTCACCCCTGCAGATGTCCAAGGCAAGGCTGGATGGGACTTGGAGCAACTTGGGATAGGGGAAGGTGTGCCTGGCTGTGACAGGGGGTTTGGAATTTGAAGATCTTTAAGATCTCTTCCAACCCAAATCATTCTATGATTCTATGAGCACAGCTTCCCAAAGCATGGAAACACAGGGGAAGTGCAGATAATGCATATGCAGCAGTGCAGAGGCAGCCCATGGTGGGCAGAGTAGGGGATTTTGCAGTGGATGCATGGAGCCAGGGAGATTAAAAGGGTCTGGGGTGCTGGCTTAGATGATTAAAACCAGGTCTGAGGCTGTATGTTCATCTTTGGTGTCACCCCACAAAGCTTGGGGACAACAGGAAGGGACAGCACATCTACCATAACCAGCTTAGGTCAATGTGGTTGTGGGATCTCACTGGGAAAGACAGCTCTGCCCTCCCAAATGCCACAGCTCTGCCCTCCCAAATGCCACAGCTCTGCCCTCCCAAATGCCACATCTCAGCCTAGGACAGAAGTTGCCATTTGGTTAAACGCAGCCACGTTGCAGAAGGAATGAGTTTGTCACATTGAATCAACGCAGCAGGAAAAATTCCCAGCCCCCTGAAATGACTGAAGCTCTGCAGTGTCCCCTTCAGCGCTCAGCATCCCAAGAAGCCACAACCCCCTTCTGCAAGCCTGGTCCTGTGTCACAGCCCATAAGGTTTCCTGGACCGAGGGGTGAGCTCAGGTCATGGGGAAGGGACTGGCTGGTTGGATTTCTTTTTCTCCAGGAGACAGGGAGAACGGGAGCACATGGCTTTTCCTCTGTTTTTCTCTCTCCTGTGACGTGCTGGCCCCGAGGGGTCTGTGCTCCTGTGTTCTCACATGGCCTGGTGGGATGGTTGTCAGGGGGGTGATGAGCCCACGGAAGATCCACGGTGCTGTGCAGTGTCAGGGAGAGCTCTCTGTGCTTCCAACCTGGAGGGTAACGGGAGGAAGCAGTTGACCTTTTTTTCTGCTTGGTTGTGCCGTGCTCCTCCAAGCAGATGCTGCTCTCACTCTCTGGGACACACAATAACCAGAAGCTGAGCTCTTGAGCCAGGGCTCTGCAAATGCAGCCTCTCTGAGGCCACACTGATGGGATATGGCCTCCATCCCCCTCCAGGCAGAGGAACGTTTGGATTTCATCCCCCTCAGTTCCTCTCCTGGTCCCACTGCTGTTAAAAAAGGAGAGAGGTGCTTCAGGTCTCTGCTTACAGATGCCCCATATGTCTTTTTAGAAGTGTTACCTATCTGTGCCTCAGTTTCCCCACATGAACAAAGGATTTTAACTTTAAGAATTTCATCCTTACTTTAATATTTCATGATAAGACTTTCAGATGGAATTTAATATAAAAGACATTTATATATTT
>VYZS01028863.1:1164-17502 GCA_013400695.1 Neodrepanis coruscans | reverse complement strand
TTTTTTTTTTTTTAATCTTGGAAAACAGATTTGGGGGAGATCTTTTATCTGTAAAAAGGAGGGAAGTAAATACAAAGGAAGAAGAAAAGGTATATTTGTTTATTGTAATACAAATTAAGAACTCTATTTAGCCTGACATTCGAGATAGATTTTAGAATAATTGCTTTCTTAGAAATTATTTTCTTTATTTTTCTTTTTATTTGTTTCAGCTGAGATGCCCATTTCCTACAGGGATTTATAGCATGTCATTGTGTTTTCTCAGCATAAGCAAAGAAATTGCAAATGTTTCAGTGTTTAAAAATTTAATTGAAATTTATTTTTGAATCTTAGTTTGACTGTATAGTGTCCACAGGGAGCCACAGAAATCTCTCTAAAGAATGTAAAATAGTATTTCTATTCATAAAAATGTCACAACTTTACAGTCCAGTATCTCATAGCTCTGCAGGTTAAAACTGAGTGCAAGTCTCAAGGGTACAATCTTCTTCCCAGTGGAACAAAGTGTTTTGCTATGACCTTACAGAACCAAAAGACATTAAGTTGCTACCTTAAGAAAAATAAACCAACAAAGAAGGAAGGGATAGCTATAACAAAGAAATAGATATTAATTTTAATTATTCTAAGTTTGAAACATCTTCAAGTATGGTGGAAAGACAAGAGTTTAAGGATTGTGTCCTGACACAGAATTAAAGTTCCTTTGATATTGTGGTCCCCGTTTTATAAATAAGCCATTTGAAGTTAAAGGACCTCACTGTAAGAAAAATCCTATCAAGTTAAACCGACGGACATTTAGAGCTGCTGAAAGCGTATAAGAGGTATAATGGTATGCCATAACATATATAAAAGAAATGTAGGTGATATACAGTATGTAGGTGATATACACCAGTCTGGACATAGACAATAGGAAACATATTATTGTCTGGGGAAAACGAAACAAACAAAAAAACAAACAAACAAAAAAACCAAAACCCAAACAAACACAAGACCCCCACAAGAGATATTTGTCTCATTCCTCTTCCTCCTCCACACCTCAGTGAGAAACTCTTCTTTTTTTTTTTTTCCCAGAAATGTCTGCATCTTGAGCTAGCACCAGCTCTGTATTCAGAAGAGATTTTTAATTCTGACTCAATTTCATTCTTTTGATATTTTTATGTGTAAAATAGTTTTGCTTTCTTTCACATTGCATTCAAGTATCTTCTCACAGGTGTTTTGAACCTTCTTCCACATTCAGGCCTTATTGGAACCCTTGGTACTGTTCCTTGCTACTAGTTGGATCTCAGACACTGAATGAAGGCAGTCTTGGCAGCTTTCATAAGTCTTACTAGTAAATGAACAAAATCAAGTACCAGAACAAAAATGAACAAAAAAATAGAACAAAAAAGCAAACAAAAAAAACATACAAATGAACAAAAAACACCACAAGCCAGACAAAACCTCCAAGAGATAAATATAAGACTCAAGGGAGTTTGAGGAAGGTATTTAAAAACATTAATATATTTTTTAAATGTTTTAAATAAGTCAGAAATCTGAAATGTATGAAAACAAACACTTAACTGAGGAGTGGGTGCCAGTAGGAATGAAGACAGCTGGAAGATAACAGAATTTCTGATAAGCATCAATACACTGGAAAAGTTAATTGTTTTAGTAGTTACAGCTAATTCTGGCAACGGACTTGAACTATAAATCCATAATACACAAGGAATGCAAAACAAGAGAGAATTTAAATCTAGAAAAAGAAATAGAATAAATTATAAAGCCCTAAGTCTTAGGAAAAAAAAAAAAAAAGTCAAAAATTGAAGAGGTCCTATATAAATTTGAGATTAATTAATAGACATTAATAGGACTAGTTAGAAAACTAGTCCTTGAGAAAATCTTTGTGAATGAGGGTTAATTTGACTACACTAAATATTGTGTATTAGCACTCTAGGACTTATAAGCATCAAAAGTATTAAGGAAGGAAGATATACTGGGTTTACAGAACAGCACATATGGTGATACATTTCAGCTGCATCTGTGAATTAAAAAACACAGGTCACAATGTAAGCACTGGCACATGGAGATTTATTCTATCAAATTATTAGCATGGACATTGGTGCCATTGTGGTCTGTGACAAACTAACAGTCTCCCACAGGTGGTTTCATTTGTGGTTGACAAATTTAGATGCTGCCATGCAGTGTAGCTGTTCAGACAAGGATTACAGCATTCTACTGACCTGAAGGGCTATGCAAATGGTCTCTGGCCTGTTTTATCTGCTAGTGTAGTACTTTTGATACACAGAGTAAGACAATGACATATTTGCAGCCTAGGAGTAGGGCATTAAAAATAAAAACAAATATAAACACTGTGGAAAAGGAGGAAGCTCCACAGAAATTTCCATGGGAATAATGATCATTGCATCAGAAGAGAAATGGTTTATTATTCTGAATAAAATCAGAAATCTTCTTTAATTTTTTTTTTTTTTACCATTGTACATAAGTACACAAGCTGGTCTTTGTCATAACATTTTATAGTATCCTTTAAATAAAAAATAGTAAATGATGGAGAATAAGTGAGAAAAATACACTGTTTAAGTTTACCCCAATTACAGGTCTATAAAAACTATATTTAGAATATATACCAAAATGCATAATGAAATTATTTTTAAAGCTGAGAGTTGATGACCCAAGGAAACTTCTTCTTCTCAGATACATAGATTAGAAAAGCATCAGATCACTGAGAATATTTTATCTAATGCTCTAGGAAAGCAAATTATCACTATTGTTCATCACTACAGGAGAAGAAGCCAACTAAAAAAATACTTAAATGAAGTGCTGATAGGAAAAATTATAACAAATAACATAGGGAAATGAATGTCTAATCAAAGACCCTAAACTTTTTGGATACTTGTGTTAAGCGGAAATTTACAGAAGTAACTGAGACAGTGTCACCTTCACTAAATGCTGTCTTATCTTCTGATGAGAGTTTTAGAATTCCAGATGCTTCCAGTTAACATTCTTCCAACTTCCATTTCACATTTTCCAGACTGATGATTGTTTACATTTATGAGCTATGATTATGCAGTAGGTCAGGAATCACAAGAAGCTCAGCTCTTCCAAGTCCAGAAAGCAGAACAAAAGGAATTTTTTTTTTTCTCTGCAGCCAAGTAATCTAACATTTTACATGGTATTTTCTTTTGATTTGAGAACTACTCTACTTAGTCTCAGAGGTCAACTATGCTGCTCCTTTTCTTTTTTAGTCAAATGTGTCCAATAATCCTCTTTGGTTATCTGAGCTCTGCTTTTTCTGAAACTGTCTCCTGTCACAGAGAGATAAGTTATGGCTGATGCCTTAGGCTGCAGAAGGCGAAATATGTTTTGTTCGGTCTAGAGGGCACTAGCAGGGGAACAATGCCTGTAGCTGGTACTCCTTTCCTTCTGCCCTGTCTTCTTGACATGTTGTGAGTCATGTTGAAGTCTCATAAGTGCTTGGTGTCTTCAGATAGTCAAAGGAAGTTCTGTTTGGGGTCCATATGTTACATTTATATTTCACTGGAGAAAACACAGCTTGCTGATTCTGTTAGTATGATCAAGTCGGTATATTCTTATATTGAGACAGAAGCTAAAGGAACAATCAAGCGGAGAAAGGGAAAAGAAAAAAAAACAAAAGAAGAAGAAACCAATGACCATTATATGACACATCAAAACTAAGCTAATTTTCATGACTTTCTATCTTATTCGATGGTGAAAAAAAAGTTATTTTAATAAAATTCTGTCTTTAACTTTGCTGCTTTTATTTTCTTTCAATATCTAAGCCAAAAAAGTCTCTATATTCTTAAACAAATCTGTGGCTTCTTATAGCTATTGCTTCAATCAAGCATTAAACAGGTTTTTTTCTGTTAAGTTTAAAAACTATCCTTTTGTTTCTATGCTACCACCATGGAATACTCTTCTTCAATTAAACATGAATTTTATGAATTGAAAAATATAAACATAGATATTTCTCAATATATTCCTGTATTTTCAGACAAGACACTCATTTAACTATGTAATTTAAATACACATGCGTATACTCACACACACAGTTTCTTCACTGAGGTAATTAAGCATTATAACAATGCATTAATAAATAGGCATAATATCTCATTAATTTTCAAGATAATCTGCATAAAATATAAATATTTTTTCTGCCTTTCACTCCATTATGCATTCTTATTAAGAGATATTGTAAATGTTATTCAGAAATTACTTGTCCTCTGAAAGTAACTGTTTCATTCTTACTATCCTTATTATAGAGATATACTCCTGGTCTTCTCCAAATCCTTACTATATGTCATGGTTTTACCACAAATTTAGCGATTTTGGACAAGAGATTCCGAGAGAAGCCACAGACACACCCCAAAATGAAGAAAACACACAAATATCACAGTTTATTTTGCGCACATACAAAACCCGACAAATAAAGTGCAACAAAACAGACTAATTAAGCTTCCCAGGACCCGTGTTGGGATGGGGACACTCTGGAAATAGTGCTGGTCTCTCTCTGAGGCTCCTGGAGAGACGCCGGGGTAATTAGAGGGAACCCGTGGCCAATCTGAGGACCCCCCCCCAGCAGTGTGAGCTTCCGCCCAGCTTTGACTGAAGGAAAAACNGCGGCTCCTCTCTGTGCTGCCCCGCGTTCCGGCCCCGCCTTGGCAGAACAAGCGCGGCTCCTCCCCGGGGCTCAGCCGGGGCTCGGAGTGGGGCCATGGCCGATCCTAGCCCGGGACTGGGGCTGTGCCTCCTGCGGTGGCTGTGGGCGGTGCGCACGCTGCCCGCACCACCAGCAGGGACCCTCCTGAGTGCCATGACTTTCGCCGCCCATGCCGGGAAGCCCGCACGGCGCTGCTCCGGGGCGAAGCCGGGGCCACGCGGGGCCGCGCTGGGGCTCGGTATCAGGGCCGGGGCTGCACCTCCAGCAGCGGTTCCTGGCGGCGCGCAGCGCCGCGCCCACCGTCCGTGCCGCGCCGCTGGGGTGGGGGGAAGAGGGGTCACCGAAAACCCACGTGGGTGCCAGCGCTACCCGCAGCCCCCCGCCGCCAGCTCCAGGTGCGCCCCTGGCCCCCTTCTGCATGGTAGGAAAAAAGACCGTTTTTACTTTCACTTTCTTACTCTACGACACTATAATAGATTAATTTAACGATACATTATAGTTTTTTTTACAGAAAGACAGTGGTTTTCAATTTTTTTCACTTATTTGACAGGGGACTTAAATGATGCAAAATTCCTGGATTTGTTGTGTTTGTGTGGAATGATTTTGTTTCATTAACATTTTTTCACCTCTGTAAGATGTTTAGGATTTTCTGGTTTGTAGCAGAAAGCTCACTTATAAGGCCTTAGAGCATCAGACATATCTTCCTTTTTATCTTCTGTGGTTTTTGTCTATGTTTTTTCCACTGGACATCTTACAGAAAGTAAAGATATGTAATAAGCAAATACTTCAATGCTCTCTTCAGTAATGAAGACAAATTTAAAGATTGCATTACTACTTCTCTTCAAGTATTTTCTTTATTCATTCATTATATCACATAAGTGTCTTCACTCTCCTTATAATCAAAAGAATGAAACAGTTACTTTCAGAGGACAAGTAATTTCTGAATAACATTTACAAGAGCACAGGTAAAACTCTTATTTTTTCATCTGACTAAAAATGCTAGATTTCTGTCTCAGACATGGACACATCTATGCTGTAGCCACAGCTGTAGACACATCTAAAGTCAGGCAAAATTAATCTCACTTGAATTTTTTACAAAAGTCACAGAAACTCTTCAGCATCAAGCTTGGGGTATTCAGTTAATAGAACTAACAACTGCAGTTTCTATTTTCTTCCTTTTGTTAAGATTAAAATGATGTGTAGGCTTTGTCACATGGGTCATTCATAAATCAGCCAGGAATGAAAATGACTGATTACTATCATCTTTGTCTAATAATAAGCTGCAAATACTCAGCTTCATGGGTCCAAGATTAATAAAGTTAAGAAGAGGTCAGTTAAATATAGTATTTTGATTGGTACTGTGTTTGCAGAGATTTTGGAGCTTTTTCTTGTTGCAATATAAAATATCAAGAGAAAATGTGGTTGTATAAGTGTCAGTACAGTGAATACTACTTGACAGGTAAGTCCTTCACATCATATTATATCTTGTCATATTTTCAGTTTAGGCCCTATTTTTTTTTTCTTAACACTTCTGGTAGCTATTCTTCACAGTCATATTAAGGATTGTATTATGCATGTCAAAATAAGTTGCTTGGTTATCATTTTACATTTCCTAATAAGCATGAAAAAGATATTCTTTGAAATGTCAGTCACTGAGGCACAGGTATTCATGAATTGCACTAATCCCTGGATTATCTTTCCAAATATGTTTCACCTAGAACATTTTTTAAATCTGGAAGAAATGATCTTCATTTACCCAGCACTGTCTCACTTTTTAATTTCTATTGTTTTTTTTTTCCTTACAGAAATAAGTAAGCAAGCTTTCTTTTTCCATCCGGGCAAGTAGCCCTTAAAAAGTGTTCAACACTAAGATTACCACAGCATTAAGACCTCAGAGTCCTTTTCCTTCTGATATATGTTGCAGACTTAAAAATATAATAGACTTATTGGAACAATTCATAGTATGGAATCATTCTTCTTTTCTGTGTACTTTAGAGCAATAGTCAACACTCAAGAAATACGTATGGATCATAGAATCATGGAATGGGTTGGGATAGACAGGAATCTCCCTGCCACGGGTAGGGACAACTTCTGCTAGACCAGGTTGCTCAGGTCCCCATCCAACCTGTCATTGAAAACTTCCAGGAATGGTGAATCCACAGCTTCTGTGGGCAAACTGTTCCAGCATCTCACCAGCTTCATAGTAAAAAATATCTTCCTTATATTCAATCTGAATCTCTTTCAGATTAACACTGTTGTTCTTTCTCCATTCACTTCTAGCCCCATTAAAAAGTATTTTTTAAGCAAAAATGTCAAGTATATGACCTATACCACTCAGCCTGGTGTAATCTGCAGATTTGCTGAGGGTGCACTCTGTCCCACTGTGTATCATTAATAAAGGTACAGTACCAGTCCCAGTGTGGATCCCTGAGAGACAACGGTCATTTGGAAGTAGAATATATTAATTTCTGTGTTTCTTCTGAATATCTTAGAATGGGGATAAATTTATAACACTGCCCTGGAAATGTCCACACAACCAGCAAGTGAGCAAGTATATTTAAATGACATAATGACACAGCAGAGAAAATAACTTTCTCCCAGAAGCATTTTGCAACAGGATTCATTAGCTCAGGAAGATTTGTGTTTTGGCGTTTCTGGTTTTCTTTCAGATCAACAATTAACAAATCTAGACCTTGTGTACTGGTGAACAGTGCTCCCTTCTATACTGTTGAGGACACCATATATTCCATTAAGTTTTGCATTTTTTAATAAGAATTTTTCTCACGTGAAAACTTATATTGTCATCTTGTCCACTGTATGCCAGAAAATCTATTTTTTTTTTGTGTTGTATAAGCTGTGTAGTGTGCAGAAATTTATAGAAAACAGAAAAATTCTAGAAAAAAAAATCTTCCTTTTAACTAGCTTTAAAAAACTATTCTGATTTGTCTCTTTTTTTTGCATTGGTGTGGGGTTTTTTTGTTTGTTTTTTTTTTCTGTTCCCTTTGGCAGACAGAACAACTTAAATAGTAAGGGCCTCAGTAAATTAACAACTCTGGCAAGTTGGTGTCTCTTACAATTTTTCACAATGACAGCTTATAATGACATATACTGTTATGTTGCCAACTCTCATTAGCATAAGGTAGCAGAACTGTCATTTTCTTAAGCCACCCTGGTTTTGCTATGGCATGGCATTACATCCTTGTTTTAAATCAAACATCTGCTCTTTGTGTCTAGAACCAAGCTGAAGAATGCTGGTTGTATCATATAACAAGCAAAATCCAGATGAAGAAGGTTATGTGAAAATGGTATTTTCTTTTCAACTTTAATGCCTGAACTAATTTTTTCCCCCCAGCATTTGAAACTGTTCTACTTTATACAAGACTTAGTTTTTTAATAAATAATTAATTCATTAAGACTTGTGAAAAGACAGTGTTAATTAGGCTGGATTGCAACAGAATTTTTTACTTGAATTTACCATCTTTCTATTTTAATTTAATTCATAGAATTCCTATAAAAGCAACAATTACAACCTGATTCTTATTTTTGTCAAATTGACTACCTTCTTGCCATAAATTCTAGGAAATAAGAGAAGAAAAATATGGATATTTATTCTAATAAGTTGTAATTCTAAAAATAATTTTATTTTGTAATTAATTCTTAAAAAAATCAAATGCATTTCAAATGACTTTGTGAAGAAATTGCCAGTTGATATCCTTCTTTCTAGAATACTGTCACCTTCCTAGAACTGACAAGATGTTTCCTAGTTATGTATGGGTAACAACACTACCTGCATAAGGAAAAAGAGCATCAAAACATTTTAATACAGAAAATATTGTTGATTTCTTAAAGATCTCCAGAAAGAGTATTCTCTATATTAATAGTTATCTAAAATTGTAATAATGATAAAATATGAGACAAATAAAAAATAATTAAAAGTATTTTTACTTTTTTTTTAACAGTTAACTCAGTTTTTAAGATCATGTTCGCATTTCAAATATAGAATTTCTCTCGGAATACTACAAGCAATATGATGTCCATGGTATGTATCTTCACAAAAAAAATAACATGCCAATTTCTTTAATAACTATGCTGTCAATAAAGTGTGTTAATGGATTAAAAAAGGCGGAATGATGTTGGAATTTTAGGATGTCAGCAGTAAATGATCCTTATGGTGGAATTAATTTTAGTTCATTGGGGAGCTGTTACCTGAAGCTGAATTACTAAAATATGAACTTATATGCACGTGGAAAAAGAACAGTTTCAACTGACTTTTTAGTAGAATGGTTTTTCGATAGACATTCCTCTTAATGTACAGGACTGTAAACTAAAAGTCCTAAATTTGGTGTCAGATTTGCCATATAGTTCCATAATCCACAGATTATTTGCAGAATATTGTGAAAGAATTTGAGAGCAAGATGTTTGGACAGGGGAAAATAAAAAATAATAAAGAGGAAACCAACTTTTCCCATGTAATTGTTTTGGAAAAAGAAGATATTTTACTTCTCTATAGACCTGACCCAAGGCAGCTATCAGTGGAAAAAGTGACATTTAGACCAAGCAAAATTCAAAAAGGACATGTTTCAGATCCCAGTTGAGATCTAGCAACTATCGCAGGTCTTCTCCATGATAATTTTTTCTCTTTGGGGGAAGAGGATAATAGAATATCTCATCAAGAAGGGATCTGTAAGGATCGTAAAGTTCAACTCCCTACTCCTGAGAGGACTACCTAAAGCTAAACCATATGACTGAAAACATCATCCAAGTGCTCCTTGAACTCTAGAAGTTTTGTTTCCATGGCCATTTTCCTGGGGTGTTTCAGTGACTGACCACTCTCTGAGTGAAGAACCTTTACCTAATGTCTTATCTGAACTTCCTTTGATGCAGCTTCATGACTTTTCCTTGTGTCCTGTCACAGAACATCAGAGAGAACACCAATCAGAACATACCCCTCCACTGTCCCCTTTGAGAAAGTTGTAGTCCATGACAAAGTCATCCCTCAGCCTTCTCTTTTTCAAGTCAATCGAAATATGAGACCTTCACTGCTCCTCATAAATCTTGCCCTCAAGGGAGTGGCATTTTCAGTTTGACAACTTAATTTCCTTCTCAGTCCACCTGTGAAAGTAGACCTGCTGTTCATGTCCATCTAGGAATGTAGAAAGAGGAAATGCTTTCATCAAGTATTTTTATTGTTGCTAAAATGCAACGTTATTATATGACAGTATGGTCCTTATTTTTTCAAGTATGGGAGAAATAACAGACTTCAATTTCTTTACCTAAGATGTTATGGTTTTTTTCCCAGTCTGCATCGGGTGAAGTTGTTGTATCAATTTATGCTGACTTAGACTAGGGACAATATCTGTATAGTTGAAAAAATGAAGGTGAAAAATTTATTTCTCAGTCATGAATTGTGGATGAGTTACTGTTCGGTGAATTAAAAGCAAGAGCAGGAGGCTGGCAGCATTCCATCCCCAAGACAAGATAGTGCTGAAGTGTGTTTACTTCCCATTTTTGTCTCACTCATAGCAACAGTGATGCCAAACTTGCAAAGGAAGCCACAGAAAACTGGGAAAAAAAAAAAAAAAAAAAAAAAAAAAAAAAAAAGCTAAAAGATCTGGAAAGGTTTATAATATTTATAAGAAGAATTTGAAAGACATAAAAAATAAAACCAGAAAATAAGTTGTGACTAGAAGATGTCACACAAAATCAAACATGCCAGCAGAACTCAAAGATGTGGAAGGACAGTTAACTAGAACAAATGAAAATGCGAATAACTGTATTTAGTGCGCATTAAATAAAGATCTCACATATATCTCACACAATGTGACCTACTTGATTTTTATTCTAGAAGTTTCAGTTCTCCTAAAAGCTATTATATAGCTCTTTCTTTTCATACCACTGCCCCATATATTTAAAAGAAATTTAAAATAATAATTAAAAAAAAAATTAAAATTGGTCCCAAGACCAAGGAGGAATAAACTTGCACCGTCAGTATAGTATTCTTCTCAGCAGGAACCTTGGGATGCTGTTGATTGTCATAAATCCCTTCTTGAAGACAAAAGCTATAGACCTTTGGACTCAGAGGACCCTTGCAAGTATGAACATAACACTAGAGGAAGACTGCAGTGGATATAATATGTATGTATTTGCATTGTACTACTGAATGTAAATATTAGCTTCAGTATAACTGTAATAATTTCTTGATGCATTTTGATTAGACTAATAAAAAATTATTGGTTCTGCAGAGAAGACATGTTCCTTTATACCTTTGGCAAGTTTTTGAGTGTAACAAGGAAGGAAAGACAAATTTACTAATGGAGGTGCAGGAGTTACTAGTTCCCTATTCATTCCATTTATCACTAACTTGTCATATCTATATTATAAGGATAGTGTCTCACTCCATACTTCAAACTGATCCTCTTTACAGTATAGCTAGTTTTAGGTTTCTTGAATCAGTTCGCAGAAAGGAACAGCTTACGTCATTTATCAGATCAACAGAGAAGACCAAACTAAACAGCTCACGGGCAGAGTTTTGATTTCTAGCGTGCTGAACTCCATGTTAAGACCAAAGGTAAAAGGCATTTTATGGGAGATGGAATGATTTATGAAACACAGCCTTTCTTTTCCATTCATATGCTAAGTTCTTTGCGCATGTACATTATATCTACCTGAAATAAAATAGGAAAATATTCTTAGAGAATGCAAACTTATTTCTCTCACTATTGAGATTAGCTTTAGATCAGAGCTCTTTAAATTCACTACCTGTATTTCAATTCACAGATCATAAGGGTGAAAATTAAGAAATCTTCTGACCCTTACAGATCACTCATCAATTGAGTTACTTTGATATTTGTTGTTGTGCAACTTTTAGCCTGAGGGATTATTGTTTCCCTGCTCAGCAGCTGCAGAGACAGATGCTGAATTTGGTTTAGTGGCTTTCATCCAAAAGAACTTAAATGCAAAACAAAAGTAATTTCTGGCCTATTGCCACGTGTTCCCAATTTTCCATCTGTTGGAGAGATTTAATTTGCAATCATTTTTTTTAAAAAAATGTGTTAGGGCATTGCAGTCGTATTTCTTTTTAAATACATCTTGACTGGCAGCCAAACTTTGCGGTAATCTCTGTGGTTAGATCACCTTCTGTGGTGGTTTGGGGACCGAAGAGGAAGACAAAAAGAAAAATAACTCCTTTCCTCTCCTCAGACTGGTGAGGGTTAGGGTTATCCAGCAGAATACCAGGGATATCTCTTTTCCTTGGTTTCCTATCAACCCTCTTGGGGCATGGGGGATACCTGGGAAGGAAGGTGGAGACTCCCGAGGCTATGCATAGAGCTCTGGGAGTGGACTGAGATTATAAAAGAACTGGGGAACCAGCCCTCGTTCTCTTTTGGGTGTTTGGCAGGGGGACAGAGCGCTCCCTCTCAGCACTGCCTGCCTAGAAAAACCAGCCCAGCTCCTGCTCCTTCCACCTCTCCCTACGGAATCCTGAGGTCCGTGGGCACCATTTTCCAGCTGAGAAGATCCCTGAGAAAACTCCTTCGCAGATGCTGCAGCCCCTGGAACACTGCAGCTTCTCCACTGAAGCTCTGGTTTGTGTGCTCCCACTTCTGAGCCTCCCCTGTGTTCTTGGGGGGGCCCCTCTTTCCTCTCAGTGCTTGAACTGGGTGCTGCTAGCCCATTCCCACTGTGGGGTGGGGGGGGGTGGGGGGCTTTTGTCCCCGGTATCAGCATCCCCCATTTTCTCTTCCCTGCTCACACATGACTCCTTCCCCTCCGGACCCATCCCGACTGACACACAGCGCCCCCCTGCCAGCGAGAACAGAGTAACTGCACCCTCCGTGCTCCAGAGGGGCTCCTGAGGCGTGATTGCAGCTCCTGCACCACATCACATTGCGACTGCCAGGGGCATAAGGGACAACTGTGTTTTCCAAGGACATTGATTATTGTTGGTTTTCCTTTCCCTTTCGCTCACCACTTCAATAACAGATTCATATCAGTACATTCATATCCACATCCTCACAACCATCCATACTCATATTTCCCCATACATTCAATAAATTGCTGCCTTTTCTATACGTCTCTCGTCTGTTGATAACACCTAATATTGTCCTAAACCAGGACACCTTCCCACAGCATTGTTTTGACTCTCTTTAAGCAAAAATACAAAGTATTTTGTGTGGGTGTCTAGTGAATCTGACTGATATGTATGGTAAATATAGCAAGAAGCTCAAGGCCAATTTTGAACAAAGAAAAAGCTTCCTCCTTTGAGAAAGGTTCACACATGCAAGTTCAGTAATAACAGGGAGTCTTTCTGGATCCTGAGCACAAAAGTTATGCCTGGCAAAATAGTAAAGACATAATATATGTAAAAAAATAATTCTTTTTAATTAAGACTAAAAATGCAAGAAATATACTTTAAAATTTCCAGAACTAATAAATGAATGAAACACAAAATTATTGCTGTTAAGTCATCATGCTAACATAGAAAAAGTGCAACAATATCTCCCTTGTAAATTTCTCAGGACTGTATATTCAATGTCTCCAAAAGACCTTGTCATACAATCCCTTTGATAGCATTAAAACTGACCATATCTATAAACAATACGATAAATAAATACATAGTTAGATTAAATAAACTCCCCAATAAATTAAAATAAAGAAAAGAAAAAAAAAGATTGAGATTTCATTTCACAATTTTATTTGAATGAGTTACATGTCATCTGTTAGCAGTTGTTTTCCAGTTATTCATGTGTCTTTCCAATGTCACAATCAGAACCCTGTGAATCTGCACATCTTTACTGAGACATTCCAAGATGAACCTTGTCTCTTAAAATACTACTGTGAGTTAAATTTATTGGCAAAAATTTGTCTAGAATTTTTGAATATAGAATAATAATCTAACGTGTTTCTTCCAAAACCCACTCTTGTCTAGAGCTGATTTTAAAATAGCCCGAAGTTTTTACTTCCTTTAGGTTCCTTTGGAAATCTTATTACTTGCACTCCAACCCCTTCTTCAGGTGGTCCATGGCCATTCCCCCTATCATCTAGGGGATGGTTTTTATAACCTGTGTCTATATGCAGGACCTAATAATACACAATGCTGACAGGAAAGAAAAAAAAATAAAAAAGAGGGAAGGTATTCAGACACAAGACAATGAGAAGAATTTTTTTAACTACCAGGTGCATTATCTAGGGCTTAGAGTTTTGATGAATTCTCCCTTCTTTTCAAGAGGCCTGGAAGTTTTATAAAGAAAGGCCATTACACCTTTCTTGACAGCTGATGGATTCTCTGTCCTAGATTTTAGAAAGGGAGCAGGAGACAATGGGGGTTTTTTAAAATAATTTGCATTGGTGCAGATGCACAGGAATGCATTTATAACAAAAATGTCTATTCTGATAAAAAAACCCCAGACTCACTTTTCTTGAGAATACATAGTCTGCAATCTATTAATCCCTCTTTAGCATGTGTTGGGATAAGGCAGTGTGGTGACAATGAAGTACAAGTGGTGATCCTGGCCTAAAATCCAAAAATTCTGTGCAAATTATGGTGACAGAATGCCTTCCTGCCCCATTAGGAATTATTCACAGAAGAAGTCTTACACACAACAGAGAGAAAAGACAGTTTTCTAAGTCCTTCAGTGACAGTGGACAGTACAATGTGATAATAGCTTGATTTCATCTTAGAAGGTGTTTGAGGAGCCCTGAGTTTCCAATTTCTGTAAAGATATTGTTAAAATTAAAGTTAACTATTATGGAACTGCAAGAACTGCAGAAAGGTACAGGAAAAAATTAATTATATAGCTGTAGATAAAAAATGAACCCACTAGATTCTGTTTGGGTTCCCTTACTAATGTGGAATTTAACCCTGCTGCATATGTCCTTATGTCCTAATCTGTCTTCCAAAGACAGATTGGTCTTGTAAATTGTCAACTTTTTTTCTTTTACAAGTGATAAATTATCTGTTTGGGAGATTTCTCTATTTCTGACACATCCACAAAGGAAAAAAAAAAAAGTAAACCTTCATCCTACCCTGCCACAAGAGTCCATTCATCCTTCAAATTATCCCAGAGGAATAGTTGTCATAAGGAAAGGCAAGTGCTTAATATGTCTTAAGTAGTACTATATATTGCTAAATACTTCCCTTGCAAATTGTATTCATTAGAGATGCTCTTAATCTTATTGAAATAGAGAGAGTTCTTCACACTTAAGGTTTTTATGTCCCCTCTTTTTGTTCCCTCTGGGATTGGTACTCTTCTAATTTATGGCCAGCTAGACCATTCTTGACTGTCTGCCATTTCTACTGCCTTTGTAATGCTTTAAATGAACTCCTATCTATTTTTTTAAGAGTTAACTTAATAACCTCAGTTTGCTATAGAGACATGAACATTGAGATTTCTAGAATATGCATTGTCTTTTTTATCCTCTCATTTAAATGCAAGGATAACAACATTAACATTTTCATATCCAGTTGATAGCTCTTTCATTAGCTCTTTTCCCTTGCAGCATCAAAAAAGGAGAAACAGATGATGACAGACTTACAGAATCACCTTGTACCGGTTTTGTTTTGGAAAGAGTTAATTTTCTTCATAGTAGCTACTATAGGGTTATATTTTGGATTTGTGACCTCAAATGCAGTGCTGATAATACGACAGTATTTTAGCTGTTGCTGAGCATCGCCTACACAAGCATGGCCTTTTCAGCTCCTCACACCATCTCACCAGCAAGAAGGCTAGGGGTGCACAAGGAGTTGGGAGGGGACACAGCTGGGACAGCTGACTCAAAATGATTAAAGAGATGCCCCATACCGTATGGGGTTGTGCTCAGCATGTAAAGCTGATTGAAGAAGGGTGAAGGAGGTGACATTCCAGATTATGGCACTTGTCTTCCTAACTAACTATTATATGTGATGCTACCCTGCTCTCCTGGAGAAAGTTGAAAACCTGCCTGCCTGTGGGAAGAAGTGAATGAATTCCTTATTCTGCTTTGCTTGAGCACGCAGCTTTTCCTTTACCTATTGAACTGTCTTTGTCTCAACCCATGTGTTTCTCTTGCCTTTCCTATTACTTTCTTACTCCCTTGTTAGGGGAGTGACCAAGTGGATGTGTGGGATTTTGTTGACTACCAGAGTTAGATCACAGCACACGTAAATCAAAAATGTCTGTGCAGAGATCTTGCAGAGACAAAAGCCTGAGTGTCAAAGCTGCAAGGCATAAACTGCAGGTAGAGACCACACTGAAGGAAGCACTAGGGACAATGATAAGGAAAGAAAGAGATGTGTCACCTAGCAGTAGAAGGAGGACTCATCCTCCACCTGCAGAAACTTCTCCATCAGCATCAGAAAGGATGTATTATCCTAGCAACAGGTGAGTAGGACCAGCTCTTAAAATGGAAGCACCTGTGTCAGCTGAGGCTGAAACAATTGTCTTTGCTGAACATAGTGGCAAATGATAGTGGCTGGAGACCATGTCTTAGAAGGGATACATCCAACCACCTGCCAATCTGACTTGACATCTTAGGAGTTTTACTTCTCGGTGAGTGCTCAGATATAGGATGATAACAAGAGATTGATAAGGCTTTTCCAGTCCTTACACTATTAGCTCTTGCTGTCCATGATGTGTTCTTGCAACAAAGGTCAACAGCATCCTGGGATGCATTAACAAGAATATAGCCAGCAG
>VYZS01028848.1:0-12228 GCA_013400695.1 Neodrepanis coruscans | reverse complement strand
AAGCCAAAAATAGTACATATTAAGAGCACAGGTGGCATATTTAAAGTCAGGTGGCCTCTGTCCATCCCTAGATTGCTACAATACCACTGAATTTGTGGGGAAGAGATGTATTATGTGGGGGGTATCCATAGGAACTGGTAGGGTTTTTTTATAGGGGCCACTGTGAGGGAGGGCAAGCAATGTCCCACTAGCGCCCTTCAATGACTGATGGAACATTCCGTGTGGATTGACCAGTGTTCCCTGACAACTGAAAAATTAGAAGCCCTCAACATATTACTAGTCCTTGGAATACTCCTGTATTTGTAATCAAAAAGAAATCTGGTAAGTGGCAACTTTTCTGTGATTTAAGTAAGGTTAATGCAGTAAAGGAAAGCATGGGTGCCCTGCAATCAGGGATGCCTTCACCAACCATGACTCCTAAAACATGGGACATTTTGATAATTGATTTAAAAGATTGGGTTTTTACTACTCCTTTGCATCCTGATTATGCCCCAAAGTTTGCGTTTCCAGTACCTCCAGTAAATAATCAGGAACCTTTTAAAAGATATCAGTGGACTGTTTTACCCCAAGGCATGCAAGACAGTTCAACACTTTGTCTACGGTACATAGCTCAAGCTCTTTCCATGGTATGAGAAAAATTTCTAAAAATCTATTTTTATCATTATATGGATGACATTTTAGTTGCCTGACCCACTGAAGAAGGCTTACTTCAAGTAAAGCCAACTTTAACTAAAGCTCTAGAAGAATACGGATTACAAATTGCTCCCAAGAAAATACAAACACAAGTTCCTTGGAAATATTTAGGAGTAAAAATCCTAGATCAAACTATCCAACCCCAAGTGATCCAAATTAACAAAAATATCAGAACTCTAAATAATATGCAAAAACTCTTAGGGAATATAAATTGGATTCCTACCTACCTTGGTTTGACAACAAAACAGTTAGCCTCATTGTTTGATTTATTGAAAGGAGATCCTGATTTATTGTGACCTAGACAGTTAACTACTGATGCAGACATGGCATTGACCTCAGTGGAGGAAGTAGTAAATACACGCCAAGTACATCAAGTAGAAACAAGTATACCAATTTCTTTATACATTGACATTCATGATAATTACCCTGTAGGAATAATTGGGCAGTATAATATTCAGTGGGAAGACCCCCTCCATCTCTTAGAATGGGTCTTCCCCTCAACCAAAGAAAACTGTTAGTACTCTTATAGAATTTATATCTAATCTAATAATGAAAGGCAAATTAAGAATTCAACAATTGAGTGGAAAAGAACCTGAAGAAACTGTAGTTCCTATTCAACAAAACTATTTAGAATGGTGTTCAGCCCACAGTACTGATTTACAGTATGCAATTCAAGGGTTTTTTGGTCAACTTCATTATCATGTACCCTGTCATAAATTGTTAAAATTACCTTCCAAAATGCAAATACTTTCCAAACCTTTGTGTCAGCATTCTTCTGTCATAGATATTACTGTCTTTACTGATGGCTCAGGTCAAACAGGTAAAGCCATCATGACATGGAAAGATTCTACTGGATGGCAAGAACTCGTGGGGCAAGAAGAAGGGTTTCCACAACTTGTCAAACTTCATGCCATAGCCATGGCTTTTCAGCAATTTCCTCATGTTCCTTTAAATCTGGTGACTGATTCCACGTATGTTGCAGACATAGTCAAATGTATTGATAAGCCTTTCTTAAAAGAAGTTAATAATAAACCACTCTTTGATNGCCAGGATTTATTTAGGAAGGGAATGCAAGACCAGATAGATTAGCAAATCCAATATGGGGAGCCTCTCAACCTGATCGTCTTGCACAGGCAATTAGTTCTCACGCTTTCTTTCATCAGTGTAGTCAAGCTTTGGTCCAATAATTTGGTCTTTCTCATTCACAGGCCCGAGATATTGTTGCCTCCTGTGGGTACTGCCAATCATTTTGTGCTAATCGTCGTGGTCTGACAACTCTTCAAATTTGGCAGACAGATGTCACTCATATATAAGAGTTTGGAAAACTAAAATATGTGCCTGTATCTATTGACATGCACTCTCATGCAATGTGGGCTTCAGCTCATACAGGGGGAAAAAAGGAAAGATGTAATAAACCATAGGAGACAAGCCATTGCAGTATTAAGAATTCCATGTCAAATAAAAACTGATAATGTACCAGCATATATAGCTAAAAAGACGCAAGACTTCTTATAGTTATGGGGCATAGCTCATCACACTGGCATTTGTCATTCTCCAACTGGACAAGCTATTGTTGAACGTGCCCATGGCACTCTAAAGCATATACTTGAAAAAACAGAAAGTGGGAATATTGGGAGAAACACCGTATGCAAAATTATGGAAAGCTCTATATACATTAAATCATTTAACAATCCATGAAAAATCAATAGTTCCTGTAATTCTAGCTCATATTTNATTTGTGATTTACAGTATAGAACTTAACCATATTATGTGTTACAGGTTCATAGTCATACGGGTTTGCCAGGATTTATTTAGGAAGGGAATGCAAGACCAGATAGATTAGCAAATCCAATATGGGGAGCCTCTCAACCTGATCGTCTTGCACAGGCAATTAGTTCTCACGCTTTCTTTCATCAGTGTAGTCAAGCTTTGGTCCAATAATTTGGTCTTTCTCATTCACAGGCCCGAGATATTGTTGCCTCCTGTGGGTACTGCCAATCATTTTGTGCTAATCGTCGTGGTCTGACAACTCTTCAAATTTGGCAGACAGATGTCACTCATATATAAGAGTTTGGAAAACTAAAATATGTGCCTGTATCTATTGACATGCACTCTCATGCAATGTGGGCTTCAGCTCATACAGGGGGAAAAAAAGAAAGATGTAATAAACCATAGGAGACAAGCCATTGCAGTATTAGGAATTCCATGTCAAATAAAAACTGATAATGTACCAGCATATATAGCTAAAAAGACGCAAGACTTCTTATAGTTATGGGGCATAGCTCATCACACTGGCATTTGTCATTCTCCAACTGGACAAGCTATTGTTGAACGTGCCCATGGCACTCTAAAGCATATACTTGAAAAAACAGAAAGTGGGAATATTGGGAGAAACACCGTATGCAAAATTATGGAAAGCTCTATATACATTAAATCATTTAACAATCCATGAAAAATCAATAGTTCCTGTAATTCTAGCTCATATTTTGTCATTGCAGAGCTCTGATAGTAAATTTGCACCTCAGGCTAAGGTACTAGTTCATAACTTAGTTACAAGGGACTGGGAGGGACCTTGTGATTTAATTGCCTGGGGTCAAGGTTATGCATGTATCTCCACAGAAATGTTGGTCCTCGTTGGATTCCTGCTCATTGTGTGCACCCAGTGGTAGATCCTCATCACAAGCACAGAGAGCAAGAACAGCTAAATCCATCAAGCAAACTTATTTTGTGCCTTTATGGCATAACCAGAATGTTCTTTTCACACTTGTTGAGAGTGTCTTAAAAAATAACAGCACTATTGTGAGAAGGAAACTATCAGTAATAAGAATGTGCAATAACTATGTAATTTAATAAATAAAAAATAATTTGTAATGTATCTCTAGCTAATGGACATAAGTGTGAAAAATTTAGTAGTATGTATTGTATAAAATCTAGACACAGAAAGTGCACAGAGATGTGGTTAGATAACTCAGAAATAGAAAGTTGGTTAATGAGATTGATATTGTTGCTACTTGTGCTGTGTTTGTTTTCCTAACAGTGCAGAGGAAGATAAACACCGCCTTCATTTAAAAAAACAGAAAAGGGGGAATTGTGGACAGCAATTAGGCAGTGGGCACCTTAATCTCGGATAGCTGCAGTTTTAACCCTGAAACAGAAAGCAACAGAAAGCACCAGAAGAAAAGCCACTTTGAACACCATGCGCCAATCAATTTAGAAGTCATAAGCATGCGAATAATTGAGTGTGCAATCCAATAGGACAGAGATGCTTATGTTTAAGAAACCCAATAAGCTCGGCACTTATGTTTAAACAGTCCAATTACAGTAAATGTTAATGTTAGACTAAAGTAGAAAAGAGGTGTACATAAATAAATGGTTTTAACCCTGAAACAGAAAGCAACAGAAAGCACCAGA
This sequence comes from Neodrepanis coruscans, assembly GCA_013400695.1. Lineage (NCBI taxonomy): Eukaryota > Metazoa > Chordata > Aves > Passeriformes > Philepittidae > Neodrepanis > Neodrepanis coruscans. The sequence continues at coordinate 8,124 of VYZS01028848.1, read as the reverse complement.
AGAAAAGCCACTTTGAACACCATGCGCCAATCAATTTAGAAGTCATAAGCATGCGAATAATTGAGTGTGCAATCCAATAGGACAGAGATGCTTATGTTTAAGAAACCCAATAAGCTCGGCACTTATGTTTAAACAGTCCAATTACAGTAAATGTTAATGTTAGACTAAAGTAGAAAAGAGGTGTACATAAATAAATGGTAGATTATTACACCTTCAGTTACTTGGTTTGTGTCAGTTGTCCATCGTAGCTTAAAGGGTGATTGTCTTCTGTGCTATGTGGTTTAACACTACCTTATTACATCTGACTATANAAGGGAATGCAAGACCAGATAGATTAGCAAATCCAATATGGGGAGCCTCTCAACCTGATCGTCTTGCACAGGCAATTAGTTCTCACGCTTTCTTTCATCAGTGTAGTCAAGCTTTGGTCCAATAATTTGGTCTTTCTCATTCACAGGCCCGAGATATTGTTGCCTCCTGTGGGTACTGCCAATCATTTTGTGCTAATCGTCGTGGTCTGACAACTCTTCAAATTTGGCAGACAGATGTCACTCATATATAAGAGTTTGGAAAACTAAAATATGTGCCTGTATCTATTGACATGCACTCTCATGCAATGTGGGCTTCAGCTCATACAGGGGGAAAAAAAGAAAGATGTAATAAACCATAGGAGACAAGCCATTGCAGTATTAGGAATTCCATGTCAAATAAAAACTGATAATGTACCAGCATATATAGCTAAAAAGACGCAAGACTTCTTATAGTTATGGGGCATAGCTCATCACACTGGCATTTGTCATTCTCCAACTGGACAAGCTATTGTTGAACGTGCCCATGGCACTCTAAAGCATATACTTGAAAAAACAGAAAGTGGGAATATTGGGAGAAACACCGTATGCAAAATTATGGAAAGCTCTATATACATTAAATCATTTAACAATCCATGAAAAATCAATAGTTCCTGTAATTCTAGCTCATATTTTGTCATTGCAGAGCTCTGATAGTAAATTTGCACCTCAGGCTAAGGTACTAGTTCATAACTTAGTTACAAGGGACTGGGAGGGACCTTGTGATTTAATTGCCTGGGGTCAAGGTTATGCATGTATCTCCACAGAAATGTTGGTCCTCGTTGGATTCCTGCTCATTGTGTGCACCCAGTGGTAGATCCTCATCACAAGCACAGAGAGCAAGAACAGCTAAATCCATCAAGCAAACTTATTTTGTGCCTTTATGGCATAAACAGAATGTTCTTTTCACACTTGTTGAGAGTGTCTTAAAAAATAACAGCACTATTGTGAGAAGGAAACTATCAGTAATAAGAATGTGCAATAACTATGTAATTTAATAAATAAAAAATAATTTGTAATGTATCTCTAGCTAATGGACATAAGTGTGAAAAATTTAATAGCATGTATTGTATAAAATCTAGACACAGAAAGTGCACAGAGATGTGGTTAGATAACTCAGAAATAGAAAGTTGGTTAATGAGATTGATATTGTTGCTACTTGTGCTGTGTTTGTTTTCCTAACAGTGCAGAGGAAGATAAACACCGCCTTCATTTAAAAAAACAGAAAAGGGGGAATTGTGGACAGCAATTAGGCAGTGGGCACCTTAATCTCGGATAGCTGCAGTTTTAACCCTGAAACAGAAAGCAACAGAAAGCACCAGAAGAAAAGCCACTTTGAACACCATGCGCCAATCAATTTAGAAGTCATAAGCATGCGAATAATTGAGTGTGCAATCCAATAGGACAGAGATGCTTATGTTTAAGAAACCCAATAAGCTCGGCACTTATGTTTAAACAGTCCAATTACAGTAAATGTTAATGTTAGACTAAAGTAGAAAAGAGGTGTACATAAATAAATGGTAGATTATTACACCTTCAGTTACTTGGTTTGTGTCAGTTGTCCATCGTAGCTTAAAGGGTGATTGTCTTCTGTGCTATGTGGTTTAANCGAGATATTGTTGCCTCCTGTGGGTACTGCCAATCATTTTGTGCTAATCGTCGTGGTCTGACAACTCTTCAAATTTGGCAGACAGATGTCACTCATATATANCCTTCAGTTACTTGGTTTGTGTCAGTTGTCCATCGTAGCTTAAAGGGTGATTGTCTTCTGTGCTATGTGGTTTAACACTACCTTATTACATCTGACTATATGAACCTACCTCTCTCTCCTCCAAAAATACAGTGATACAAAACACTTGAAAATTTTAAGGTAATATTCTTGCGAAGAAAGGTGGAGAGTCTCTGTCTTTTCATGGGAGATTAGACTTGTGTTCTGAAAATACAGATAGTGAAAAAAATGACGGCCCCTTCTCAGCATAATTGTAGGATGGTGAAGAATCTATCCTCAAATGTCTATTGAAGTCACATGATGTGACAAAGTAGCAGCACAGGCAAGTAATAATTTTCCGATATACTATTATTTTATATGTAGTAATGAACTCTGAACTACCTTATAATAAAAAACACATTTACTTTTTCCATAATAAATAACAATATAAAGTATTCATTTCTACTGTATTTGACATTACACATTTACTGTGCTTCTGTGTATATGTTGAATGTGTCTCTTCTCCAAATCTTCTCAGTACAATGTGCATGTGTAATAGCCCATATTGAAACTCTACTATTTTTCTGTTAATTTTTTTGTGTTCAGACAGATCTGCTTTAGTAATTTACTTCCATTAATATTCACTTTCATTCTACAAGTCCCATAAGTAGGTTTAGACACTAGATTAAAAACAATAATACAAATCAGTAAAGAGTCAGGTTTCTGATTAGTTCAGGTATTACAGATATAGGTTTCTCTCCAGAAAACACATAAGCATCTGTTGAAATTTTTTTTTTTTTTTTTTTTTTTTGTTTTNATACCAACCTCTTGATCATTTTTTTTTTTTTTTTTTTTTAGTTTAGGATTTAGTTCTGTCTCCAGTATACTTTCTAAAGAATTTATGACTTTTTCTTCATCTATATTTTAGTAAAGCTAGCATTACACTTCTGACTTACCAAATCCATTGTATTTTTTCAATCCCTAATTAAGTTAATTCTTAAAGTTCAACCAATTTGGTCATTAATTCAAGTTTGATGTAGTTTCAGAGTCACCAGTGGTATCTGTCTAGGACTCCAGCTAGTGTTGTATCTTGTCTTTCATATGCATTTTATATTCATACAGAGCTCTTGAAGGTGGTCTTGATATGTTTATGAAAAAAAGACTGAACCTGTGTATTATACTTTACAGAGTTCAAATTGTAAACTTCTTCAGCTCTAAGTCCTCTCAATAAAAATTACTATCTCATTTATAGAGCTTAGTCTTCTGTAGGTATGATTTAATACAAATAATAAATTATAATATAAGCATGTACCTGAGATATACTGACCCTACATTGAAATAGGAGGAAGGAGTGAAAGGACATTTCCATTTTAGCCACAGAAGTAGTCTGAAATAAGATACAACGACATTCTGAGCAGAAGAGAAACAAGCCTGAAAATCATGTTAGGAAATGGAGAGGGTAGAAAGAAGTTAAGGTAAGTGACAGAAAAGGTAGAAGGTGTAAGAATGAAAAACATAAAGGCAAAAAAGATCTCTGAGGCTTTGGATAAATACTCATCACTAAAGATTCACTCATCTATTATATTATCTATTGGCATCAGGCCATCACTGTTTCATATTAGGGACTGTTTTAGCATACATGTATTCGAAAATAGTTGTGGGATTTAAAACCAGAGTGAAATCAGGGTTCTTTATAGCCTTGTTATTAGGATTCAAAGTTTCTACAATGAGGAAAAATTCTATTGAAGAGAAATTTAATAATCAGACTATTAACCAAGGCTATTTGCTACACATTACATAGAGACAAATTAAAAAGGTTATTCTAGTTTCCAAAAAACATCTGTTAAACAATGTCAAATTGGTGATAAAGAAAATTGAGTTCCCTTTGCAGTTAAGTTTAATTCAGCCATACCCAGCATAAATGAACTATGAAAGGCAATTATTCATTTGTTGTTACCTTAGAAATTTTATAACTCTGAATCCTTAACACAAAAAAACTTAACTTACTGCCAAGTTTTTGTTTTTCTGAATTGATGTAAACATAGATAGATGGGGTGAATTAAGCTCATTCGTCTAGAGGATAAAGCTACACCTTTATTGTCTGCCACTAGAAAACAAAGCCAGGTTTCATTTTGATTTGACTTCAAGCAAATCAAAAAAAAGCAAGTTGTGGAGAAAAAAAACAAAACCACAAAGCCCCACAAACTCAAAACCCCAAATCACAGATAATTTGCTTTACCTTGCCTTTTAAACTATTGATGATTCAAAAGGAAGGTGTGAGAGTTCACACTGATGAACTATTATCTGGTTTTAATATACAATTATTGTTTTGTTTTGGTTTTTTTTTGTAAGAGGTGTTTTAATTCCTGAAAGTAACTGCTATGTCCATGTCAGTAAATAATAAATAATGCAGACCAATGAGAAGATATTGGTAGAGCGAAAGCTGGTACTGACACCTATGTTCATGCTATGTGCATTTAAGAACGTTTGACTTTGGACTGTTTCAAATCTGGATTTATGGATTGAGGGCCCATTAGCAATTAAATACAGTTTCTTGATTTCTTGTCCAAAAGGAGTAGAATTAGTAAGGTCTAAAACCAGCCTGCAATGTTTAACTAAATGTACTGACAGGGAATGATCAGGAGACTATCCTCAGACAATTACCCAAACAAAAACATTAATAAAAAAGGAATTCTATTATGATTAGTTTATGATAAATTAGATGCTATTAGCTCATGCTGAGTCACACACTTCTCTACAAATAGAAGCATTAATTTCAAAGGTAGTATCAGGATGGTGAGATGAACCTCAGTTCCTCCTCACTCTCCCTTCTTCCTAGGATTTTATTGTGTACTTCTACGTTTCCTCATAGTCCAATTTGAAGACTTTTTGATTGATTGGCTTATGGTTCCTTTCCTTCACTGAATTATTAAGTTGTTTTCTGTTGTTGTTTTTTTGTTCTTTGTATAATGTGGACAACTTATTCCTAACTTATGTATCCATTTAACCTATTTGTTTAAGTAACAGAGAAAAATTACCCCAAATTCTGGCAGTTTTATATGGTAAAATTGTGTTTGGTTTAAGTTGTCCTTTGGAAAAAAAAAGTAGTTTTAGTAACAAACGACTTCTTTTTCTTGTGACCAGGAAAAGTAAATTTTAAATAACTTCTGAGGATTTACTTTAGATCTTTATTAGACTTCATTGCCAGTTTTTGGATCTTTAAATAAATTTCTTTTCCTATTAATCTTTCCTATTTTTCCCTATCAAACTTAACATTGATAAATGAAAAACTAACAAAAAATAAAATCTATAAACTGAAACAAATGAGGAAGGGTTAAAGTAATGAAGTAATGAGGCACTGTAGAACCCTAGCATTATAAGACAGTTCAGGCTGGAAGGGACTTCAGGTCTCTCAAAGCTTGGTCAAATGTAAGGTACCACCAGGTTGCACAGGACTTTAGCCAATACGGGCTTGAAAACATCTGAGAATAGTGATCACAGACATCACAACCTCACTGAGCAACGTGTTTATCCACTTGACTGCCTTCCTCATGGAAGAAAAATTTTTCTGTTATACTCACATTGAACCTCTCTTGTTTTAACCGGTCCTTGATGACCACTCTTGTAGGCATTGGTAGGGTGCTCTTAGCTGCCTGCCAAAGCTGTCTCTTCTCTGAGCTAAACAATCAAACTCCCTGTCGTAGGGTAAAAACGAAAGTAAAAAACGCTCTTTGTTTCTGCCGCGCGGGGCTGATGGCCAGGCGGGGGGGACGACCCTTTCCCCAACCCGCACGGACCGAGAGCCGCCCGGCGCAGGCTCCCACGCGGTTTTCGGTTGCCCTTTTCCCCCTGGTGGTGCGGCGCAGACGGCGGGGCGGCCTCGCGTGGCGGCGGTGGCTCTGGCAGCGGGCAGCACAAGTCCCAGCACTCGGAGGGGTCCCCGCTGGCGGTGTGGGCGGCACGGCAGACACGGGTGGCACCGGCCTCTTGGCCCACATGCCCGCTGCCCGGGCAGGCGCGGGCAGCGCCAGTCGAGTGATGGTGGTGGTGCTCGGCGCGTGTGTCCTGCGGAATGACATCAGCCATGGGTCAGCTGGGTGAGTGCGGTGGTACACGCGCCGCCGGGAGCCACGCTTGTTCTGTGGAGGCGGTGGCACCGGCGGCACGGGGGCTCCGGCTCCAGCACCGGCACCCATGCATCGGAGCCTGGCGGGGTCGGGCCGAGCCACTGGCTGCCGCAGCAGCAGCAATGGCCCGGCAGCGGCCACCATGTGGCTCAGGGCGTGGCCGCCATTACTGGAAATACACTCCCAGCCCACGCGTTGGTTCTGGACAGTGCAGCGTTTCCCTTGGGCCACCGTGTGCAGGGGGCTGTACCCGGGGTGGGGCCCACAATGCTACTTGACCAATCACAGGAAAGGCCAGCCTCTGGGGCCCATCTGTGCATGCACAGATCAGGACCCCTTACAAAAGGGGAGAGGGAGCGCCATTTTCTCTCTTTTGGCTTCGGAGACCCTAGGGGGAACATCGCTCTTTGCCGTTGTGCTGGGGCCTACGTCCACGTGGAGGATGGATCAGCAGTTCTGCCGCAGCAGCTTGGTGTGGTATTTTCCTGGGAAGGGGGGGAGCCCTTTCTTTTTTTTGTGATCACGTTTTTTCGTGATTATTTTTTTTCTTTTTTTCTTTTTTCTCTTCGGAGGGGTGGATTTTCTTTTTCTCGTATTCTTTCTCGTGAATTCCTGGGAGGCGGATTTCCTCCTCGGGAGGGTTGGTTTTTTTCCCGTTGTGTTTTTTTTTTCTTTCCCCGGGGGTGGGTGGTCTGGCGATTATCAGCGACTATTGCCCGGGTTCAAAGACCACATCTCTTCCATCAGCACTAAATCCTTTCCTGGGGTCTATCGGGAAGGGGAGGGGGGAGGGTTCGAGGTTTCTAACTGTCTTGAGTGTTTTTCTTCAGAAAAAAAAGCCAAGCGGAGGCTCGCGCTGCTGGAGGGTCCTCAGATTGGCCGCAGGCTTCCTCTAATTACTCCGGTGTCTCTCCGGGAGCCTCAGAGAGAGACCAGCACTATTTCCAGAGCGTCCTCATCCCAACACGTCCCCTGGGAAGCTTAATTTGTTTGTTTTGTTGCACTTTATTTGTCGGGTTTTGTGTGTGTGCAAAATAAACTGTGGTATTTGTGTGTTTTCTTCATTTTGGGGTTTGTCTGTGGCTTCTCTCGGACATCTCTTGTCAAAAATCGCTAAATTTTTGGTAAAATCACAACACTCCCTCAGCCCCTCTTCACAGAGAAAGAACTCCATCTTCCTGACCATACTGGTAGTCCTCTACTGAAAAAAAGTAATTTTATTAATGCCTGAAACCCTCAGTTTCCCATGGAGCAATCCCTCACTACAAGACCTTGACAATTGCTTTTGTTGAACTACTGGCTGGGCTTCTGGTACCAGTTACAGGAATTTCATTCATTCTTTTTTAAATTTATTGGCTTCATGTAATATCAACACAAATTATTTACATTATTTTTTAAGAAAAAACATACATAAACTAAAACTTAAAAATTAATATTCTATAGAAAATCAACTGTAAGAAAAAATGATCATTACAATGAAAGTCCTAAAACATGAATTACACTCACATATTATACAAAAAAAGCCCACTTAAGTCAAGTTCATTTCTGTAATACAATTTGCCTTATGGAAAGTAAACAAATCAAAATGGAAATAGCAGCTGTGGCTCAGAATCACCATCAAACACCCCCCCCCCCCCCCCGCCCCGAAAACAGTAATTATGAATGAAAGTCCATTGACAGAGTTGACAAAGTTTCTTGCAATGCTAAATCATTATCAAATGCTGGAAGAGTCACTCACCACAAATAAATGAGATTATCATGGTTGTAATTTTTTTTGGCTTTTCTCACTTGATTAAACAAAAATAACCTAAATTTTGCAGCCAATGGCACAAAAAAATTATGTTCTTTTTTAACAGACTGGTATGACAAGAATGTTATGAGTGTTACTATCAGCAGGGTTGGTAGGTTCTGATTCAGCATTTGCAGAGGATATTTTTTCAGG